>JANAVB010041619.1:10108346-10180846 GCA_029216955.1 Iris pallida
ATATATTTATTGTTTTACATATTAGCGATATGAGCTTCTATCTTAACGTTTAAGTCTATGATATCACTAATATTTATGCAATCACTATAGTATTGATACTTAAACTTAGCATAGTCCTAATGATCATTAACTTATCATACTTGCTACAATGTATATTGCTTTGTTCGTTTAAACATGTATTTGCAGAAAAGCAATAAATAAGATCAACATGGACATATGCAATAAAGAAATCATGGTGAGCCAAAGACAATAGTATCCCAGAAGATTTCTCTGAACCATCCGACGACATCTCCAGAGTCACGCACTCGAGGGTTCCGCTGCCCGGTCAACGGACGGGGGTCGGAGGGGGTGTCACGCCTCGATTCCGTAGAATCGATAGTCGTCCCCCGGGCGTGATGCCGTGCGAACCCAAATTGCGATCGCACAAGGCACATTCATAAGGCTATCCGAAACACAACATCAAGTTAGAGTACGCAGAGAAATTGATTGACACATTTGGAATAGAAGTAGACTTTTCATTGATAATAAAACTTCATTTATATTGACTTCATTACATTTATTGCCGCACGGGCTACAACATGACTCGACTTACAAAACAAACGCCGATGAGATAGTCGTTCCATACATTACATCCCTTTTTACAAGCAAAAACATAATACTTTCCACCTGCTATCGCGGGTAGTCGAGTTGTCATTTTCTTTTGGACTGAGTGCGGGGTCTTCTTCAAAAGGAATCCAGAAAAAAGCCTTCACAAGCGGACGAGGCTTCAAAAGTGTCCATGCCGCCTTGAGATTTTAAGCGGCACGTCCTTCGTGGTTTGGGGTACCTGCGTAGAGAGCGAGGATCAGTACATTACACTTTGTACTGGTGCGTGGCTATTTAAGTTCCAAGCTCTCATTTGGTTGAAGAGTTTATATGACTTAATGTATGAATGTTTCTAACCATCCTGATGGATTTCAACAAGCATATGTCTAGCATAATTAAACTTACGTTGAACTTACCCAAGGCGGACCGCACCGCGCCTTATGAAACTTATCATGTTCTTCCCTGTTAATTGTTAACATTTTTCATATCAAGTGCAAAATGTATGTGTGATTGGTCACTGGCATCACAAGCCATCCTGGACGTATAGCTTTGTTAATCGAGGTCCTTTCAACGCAAGTAGCTAGCTCCGTTGCAAGTCCCCGCTTAACCTGTGCTGAAACCTTATGCACGACTATACCCTGTTTCCTCCTAGGCCGAAACAGTCCCGTGGCCTCGGGTTGCCGCTCGAGGAACTATCGCCTTGTCGACAAGTTGTCCATAACCGTGCGAAGATATATTTTCCTTTTTAGTTATTAAGACATAGCCTACATTCTCTTTGAAAACTCAATCCTTTTCCCGTGTTCGTGCCCTTGCATTTATCCTTTCATTCGCAACAACATTATCGATTTACCTAGGAAGGGGGTCGAGAAGAGAAGGGTCAGCCACTCACCTTGAGCTTACTTTAGGCGAGAGAACTTGTTGGTCGCGCTAGACGTCGCCTACGCGATTACCTAAAATCGCACAAGCAACCGATTAGAATACTGCATTATTCAAGAAGTTCGATAGAAAATGCGAGTTCGAAATGCAAGCCATGAAAACTATCGAAAATATTCACGAAAACGCATTCAGAAAACAAAGCCAAAACCAACGCAAGCGGCGTAAAAAGCAGAGCAACGGGAGGTCTCTCCCGACTCAGCTGCAGAGTCAATTCTTGAGGTGCAATCCGCTGAATATGAGACTTGGTTCCGAAGAAGCCATTCCAAAACGAGGAATGGATCTTAATTCAACCGTTTCCGTTCGATCGGTTCGATCGATCCCAACCTATCGGTCCCAATCGAGTCGATAGCGACAATGTTCCTTTCTCACGCACCCCGTAGATGGAATACGGGGCACGATGTAGGGACGAGGCACTACACCATAACCAACTAAGAAAAAGTTTTGTCCTCGAAACTTAAAATAGAACCTACCTCTACGAGAACAATGAAGGGAACTTTTCCTTCATTTCTGACTCAAGCTCCCACGTCGACTCTTCGACCGAATGGTTCTTCCAGAGGACGCGGATGTGAGGAATAACACGGTTGCGGAGAAGTTTATCCTTGTGCTCCAAGTTTTGCACCGGCTCTTCGACATTTGACAAGTCTGCCTTCAGGTCCAGCTTACCCAAATCTACCACATGGCTCGGATCATGCACGTACTTCCGCAATTGTGATACGTGAAAGATGTCATGTACCTCTGACAACGCAGGCGACAAGGCGATTTGGTAAGCTACCGGGGTGACTCGCTTCAATATTTCGAACGGGCCAACAAATCTTGGGTTCAATTTCCCCTTCGTACCGAACCTGGAAACTCCCCGCATGGGCATGACTTTCAAGAATACATGATCGCCTTTCGAGAACTCGAGGGGGCGTCGGTGCATGTCGGCATAGCTCTTCTGCCGGCTTTGTGCTATCTTTAATCTCTCCCGTATCAACATGACCTTCTACACCGTCTGCTCTACCAGCTCCGGACCAAGTATCTGCCGTTCCCCGACTTCATCCCAGCAAATGGGCGATCTGCACTTCCGGCCATACAAAGCTTCATACGGTGCCATTTGGATGCTGGACTGATAGCTGTTGTTGTATGCAAACTCGTCCAGCGGTAGATGGATGTCCCAACTTGACTTCAAGTCGATCGCACAGAGCCGTAACATGTCTTCGAGAATTTGGTTCACCCGCTCTGTTTGGCCGTCAGTCTGAGGATGATAATCTAAGCTGAACTTCAACTTGGTCCCCAGTGCTGAATGAAGACTACTCCAGAAGCGCGCTACGAACCGTCCATTCCGATCCGAGACGATAGACACTGGGACCCCGTACAGCCGAACTACTTCATCAAGGTATATATGAGCAAGGCGGTCGACGCTCCAAGTAACTTTGATGGCGATAAAGTGCGCTGACTTGGTTAATCGATCGATGATGACCCAGATAGCGTCATTTTCCCGCGGCATCCTCGGCAAGTCAACAACGAAATCCATAGTGATGTGATACCATTTCTACTCTGGAATGGCAAGGTTCTGCATCTTTCCGCCCGGTCGCTGGTGCTCGGCTTTGACTTGCTGACAGGCCATACATTTTGACACAAAGAGCGCTACGTCCTTCTTCATGCCGTGCCACCAAAAGACAATGCGGAGGTCCTTATACATCTTGGTGCTACTAGGATGCAAGGAATATTTTTGCATAATGCGCTTCCGATATTATCTCCTTTCTAAGTTCCGCATTGTCCGGTATGCATAGCCGTCCCTTCACGTGCAACACTCCCGACTCGTCCTCTGCAAAGTCGAACGCTTTTCCTGTCGATATCAGCTTCCGCATCTTCTCCAGGTATGGGTCGTCCTTCTGAGCAGACTTGATCCTCTCCAGTAGTCTCGGTTTTACCCGCAGTTGTGCCAGTTTCACGTCTCTGAAACGAACTCGGAGTTTAATGCCCATTCCTTCCAAGTCATGCAGCAGTCGGTCGTTGATGCATAACGAAGCTAAGTATTTTCGGCTCAGTGCATCCGCTACCACATTTTCCTTGCCCGGCGTGTAGTCGATTGACAAGTCATAGTCTTTGATCAGCTCGAGCCATCGCCTCTATCGCAAATTCAATTCTTTCTGGGTTAAGAGATACTTGAGACTTTTATGGTCCGTATAAATCATGCACGCCACGCCATAGAGATAGTGACGCCACAGCTTGAATACAAACACAATTGCCGCTAATTCTAGGTCGTGCGTGGGGTAGTTCTTCTCGTGCGGCTTCAACTACCGGAAAGCAAAAGATATCACCTTATCCCGCTGCATGAGCACACACCCCAAGCCCTGACCAGAAGCATCGCTGAAGATTTGAAATCCCTCTGTCCCTTCAGGAAGAGCAAGTATCGGGGCATAAATGAGCCGTTGTTTGAGCTCCTGGAAAGAAGCTTCACAGTCGTCTGACCACTTGAATGCGACTCCTTTCTGGGTGAGGCGAGTCAACGGCGATGCAATCTTCGCGAAGTCCTTCACGAAGCGTCGGCAGTATCCCGCCAAGCCGAGGAAGCTTCGAATTTTGCTAACTGATGCGGGCCGTCTCCAATCAGCGACTGCCTCAACTTTCTTTGGATCGACTGCGATGCCTGCGGCGGAGATGATGTGCCCAAGGAATGAGACGCTGTTTAGCTAGAATTTGCACTTGCTCATCTTTGCATACAATTGATTCTATCGAAGGATTTAGAGTACCGTCCGCAGATGCTCTGCATGTTGCGCTCGATCCTTCGAGTAGACGAAGATGTCGTCGATGAAGACTACTACGAATTTGTCAACGAACGGAAGGAACACCCGATTTATTAGATCCATGAAGACGGCAGGAGTGTTTTTCAGACCGAACGGCATTACCAAGAACTCGTAGTGGCCATAGCGAGTACGGAAGGCAGACTTCGGCACGTCATCTGGCTTGACTTTGAGTTGGTGATAACCCGATCGCAGATCAATCTTCGAAAATACTGTTGCACCTTGGAGCTGGTCGAACAAGTCGTCGATGCGGGACAGGGGGTATTTGTTCCGGACGGTGGCTTTATTCAATTCCCGATAGTCGATGCAGAGACGCATCGATCCATCCTTCTTCTTCACAAATAGCACGGGCGCACCCTACGACGAGACACTCGGACGGATAATGTAACACCCAGTTTTCCAGATAAGGGTATTTTTGAAATTTTGTAATTATAATTATTATTTATTGATATTTATTTCATATTATGATTTTTGGTGATTTTTAATAATTTTTAAACTATTTAAAAACTGTTTTAAGTCATGACTTATGATTTTGATGTGCTGCCAGTGAAACCCTAGTGACTGCATGACCTAGAGCCTAACCAAGTTATTAGGATATTTAATTATCATTTTTAGCCTAGGGGTAATTTGGTCATTTTGACTTATTTGAATTATTTGATGATTTAATGAATTGGTGAATTCTAGTTTGACCTTGACTTGTTGAGACCTAGTGGACTAGCCTAGAACCTAACCCTAGCCATGGTAACCCTAGTCTAACTTGAGTTAACCCATTTTAGTCATTAGAGATTAGTTTTAGAATGAGGGGATTTGGTTTAGTGAATTTAAGTCATGGCTTATGACTTCATGACTTAATTAATCATGACTTAAGCCCATGGGTCAATTTAGGAAACCCTAACCCTAATTTTTGTAACTTATGACCAGCCATAGGAGAGCCCCTCCCTATTTAATGTCATGTTGAGGAGTTCTTGCCTCTTTTAGAGCTTGACCTAGGAATTGAAGAAAAGGTATTTTTCTCCCTTCCAAAAATTCCCATTTTATTCATTTGATCTCCTTTTTCATCCTAGTCTTTTGTATTAGGTTCTAATTTCTATATATTTAATATTTTTGGAGGTTAATCTCAGTTTTGGGCTCATTTGGAGCATTTGGCCATCAAGAGGAACACCCCCCATTTGGAGCTTTTTCTTGCAATTTGCACTCATAGGTAACCACCCTCAAATTGTGTTTTAATCTCGATTTTATTGCATGATGGTTTAGGAATAGGTGTCCCCTAACTTCTGGAGGAATTTCGTATCATTTGCATTAGGTTACGTGTCCGTATCGGACACGTATCGAACCCATAGACTAGGTGTTCGACGAAATGCCCGAACCATTTCGATTTACTGTTTTTGCAAATCTACTTGAATGGAATCCTAGATCTAGATGTGTTTGTTAATTTTTTGTGAAGAGTGTTAGGTATTTTGGTGTCTTGTTGTGTCGGATTCTCGAGTTGGACACGCTGTGCACGCACGTACACGGTGTCCTGCATCACGGGCTGAATATCTCCCGATACAGGACACGTGGACACGCCAATTTTGGTGAGCATGATGGGGCAATGTCTGCCACCATCCTCCCAAAATTTGGGGCCATATGCTACAGTGTGCGAGGAGTTCTCCTCATCGCACTGGCCGCACTGGCCGCGCGCGCGCGCTGTGCATGCGTGGAAATTGGCCACTGACACGGCTCTAAAGCCGACACGACACATGTCTAGGACACGGTGCAGGGCCATGAACACGTAGCCCTATATGTGGTGAACACATGGGCATGACCACGACTTGTGTCGTGCAACGTGTCGTGTCCTAGCTCGCTCTGCACCTCAGCACGAGAATTTTCTGAACTGTGTCCTTTTGTTGTGTTCATTTTGTTTGGACACGTTCATGTCCAGTTTCCTGGACACGAACACATCCCCCACGACATGTGTAATGTATACCTACCCACTGCACACCTTACTTGTTGATTTATTGGTTTTCTTTTCGAATTTAAAGGTTGTTTACATTATTGACTGATACCATGCGCGTTTTCGAAAATCCTGAATTGATTTCAGTTTAACCTGATTTAAATGGTGTTTAATTCATCATATTTGATTCCTGCATATGTAATAGATACTACTAGTTGGGTTTTACATGTTAGAATTGGGTTTTGCTCTTTGAATGAGATTTTGAATTACTTGTTGAAGGTGGAATGATATGTGACTGATACATGCAGTCTTTTAATTCTAATTTTAGTTGTCTCTTCTAATACTGATTTTAATTGCTGTTAATTGCTATATATATGATGCCCCACATGTGTAATAGTTAATGCTAAGTGGGATTAGCATGTTAGTTTAGGTTTTCACTTAAATGAATGGATTTTTGAATGTAGGTTGGACTGCAAATGGGTCGACTGATACACGTTTACTATTTTTTTCCAATTCTGAGAATTTCTCCCTGTTTTGCACTGTTTTTCCCTATTTAAATCCCATGTTTGAATCCTACACATGTGTAATGGATCACTACAATGTTAGTTATTGACTAGTGTTAGGTTTTAGATTTCAAATTGGGTTTGAGGGTGTTGAATGATATATAAAACACTGTTAGACTGTTAGTTTAGTATTTATTTTACTGTCATTTTATTTCTTTTATTAAAACTGATTTTGAGTTTATTTACTATGTTTTAATTCATATGCATTGTGTTAGACTGCTAGGATGAATTCCCATGTTAGTTTAGGATTTGCATGATTGATTGGGTTTTCGAAATTCGGCTTGGAGTGGTTTTGAAACTGTCGAATTGGTCTCAGGTTCTTGAGAACCATTTGCTAGAAATTGTTAACACTAAGTCCTGAGTTTGTACACTGTGGACACACTCTCTATTAGAAAATCTGAGAATCACTGATATTACACTGTTTCAGCCACACAACCCCTGTCTCATATTTGTTCACTGCTATATGTAAACTGAATTTAATGTTTAGGCTTCATACTTCATATGTTAGGTTGGCTTGAGTTGTGTGTTGCAATGTGTTCGTATTTTTCCAAATTCCTGAAACCTGTCACACTGAAACTGTTGAGAACTTAAAAACATGTTTACACACACTTTGCACCATCTCTGAGATACTTGGACACTCATTTATACACTCCTTGATGTTTGCAAAAACAAAAGTATAAAACTTTATTGATACAAACTGTGTAATAAAGATTACAAGAATTCTGGGAATATTACAACTATAGGAATCCAATCTAGATGACGATTGCTTTATCCCTTGGACGATGTGAACTTTGAAGACGAAGCCTCTGAAGTTGAAAACAACTCTGGAAACTGAAGGCAAAAGCCTCGGAAGTTGAAGGCAAAAGCCTCGGAAGAATGCAGCAACACTTGGGCAAGAACTCCTGAACTCTCTGATTTCTGATCTCTGATATCTAATCTCCTGATCCCCTTGAAATGAAGACTTGAAACTCTATTTATAGAGTTCTGGAAATAACTAACTTTTAGTTATCCTGGACTGCGCAGGATGGTTTGTGCAGCAATAGACTGCGCAGCAATGGACTGCGCAAGCAGTTACTGGATCGTGGGCCAACTATCTTGGACACATGGCATCATTTGATTGAAATGTGCATGATCGTGCATAGGCAGTTTCCACGTAATGAGCAATTGATGGCCTGAATGCCACGTGTACTTTGTCAATTATGTTGATAGAATGCGCAACCTGAACTGCACAGACTTTGGTTTGCGCAGGATTAGACTGCGCAGACTTTGGTTTGCGCAGGATTAGACTGCGCAAGAATGGATTGCGCTGCCAACTGTCAGCCGCCCTCGAGCACTGTACGGCACAATAAACGAACAGTCTCCTCGTTCTTCGTGCTGTCAGTGGTCAGGAAGATTTGATTTGATTTAGGTAATGATGACTTCAGCCACGTCATCCAGCACAGTTGGGAGCATGCGCAAACCAGCATGCGCAATTGGATTACTGCGCAATCTGTTGTATGCGCAATTCATCAAAATGATGTGTATCTCGATTCTTTGACTTTGTCGATTGATGCAACTTGATTTTTTAGGACCTACAAGACCCCCTTCAAAGTTTTCGAAAGTTGATTTTATTCAAAGTTTCGAAATACTTTGAATTTTTGAAATTCAAATCAAGTTGCGCATGATGATGAGCTGTCTGCGCAAATCGAATAGCCCCCCAATTTTAGGCGCAATCCGAGGCAGCCGTTTCATATTCGAAGACTATAAATAGCCATCTCTTTCATTTCATTCTTTCACTTTGCATCCTTCGTGCTTTTGAGAGAAATCCCCGAACCCTTTCTGTCCTCCTTCTCCGACGACTTTCATGGCACCCCGACGTTCCTCCGCCGTCACCGCCGCCGCTAAGGGCAAGGCCCCGGCTGAATCCTCCACCAGAACTGTGCGACGAGCCTCTCGTCACGAAGATGCTCATCCTGCGATGTTAGGTAGAAGACTTCAAACCCTTTTTAGGGTTTTGATCCCACTGTCTTTCGAAATCCATCTCTTTTTAGAGATGTGATCATACTGCGCCACCCTCTTTAGGGTTCTGGTTGCACAACTCTGTAAGTTCTTCATTTTTATGAAGAACGACCTTCTGCGCAATCGGTTAAATTGCGCTGGCAGATGTCAGCGCAATCTGCTGATTTGTGCGAGATTGTCAGCGCAAACTGATGACTGTTTATTTGCACAGTCTGATGTTTGCGCAAATTAATGTTGTGCAATCTGATGTTGCGCAGTCTGATGTTGCGCAATTTGATGACAGAACTTTTTGATTTTGACTTGTACTGAATTTTTGTCTCTTTTTGTCTGATACAGTGAATACGAGAGATGACCCAGAATATAAAACTTTTGTGGGAACTCTCTCAGAGTCTGAATATAAAGAAGATCTGTCTCATATTCATTATCCCCAATATGACCTGCCGGCCTCCCGTCAGGCTATTCTGATCTCCCAGGATAATGAGACTTTAATGTGTTTGATGAATGGACAGCCCCTAGAGTCAGCAGATGCTGTTATTCATAAGAAACCCTTATTCCTGTTCGGTGACACCTTTGAGAAAATCTCTCAGCCTAGGCCGAGGATGGAGGAGAGAATAGTTCACCAGGAAAATAGATCATTCTTCATACCAGACATTGCCCGCTGCCTCCCTTTGTCGCGGTATGCTCATGCGAGCTACCCAAGGAAGATGGAGTGGAACATCACTCTTTTCCAGGACGCCCGTGCAGGAAAAATCTTCGTAAAGAAGGGGCCAAACAAGAAAGATATGTTTTACAGCTCCTCTGATAGATACAGCGTCTTGTTTAGAGGCTTGAGACCCGGTTGCATTCCGCCAGAGAACTCCTCTTTGCTGATGCCTGTCAGGACACCGATATTCGCCAATGAATTTGCGAAGGCTGAAGAAAAATACCCCGAACAAGACATCAGACTGACTGGATTGGTGAATCCAGATTACAAGAGATGGAACTATATTATGAATTGGATTCTGACGATATTTGAAGACAGACTCCAACAGATCAATCTGTATCAAGCAGTGCACGCCACTGTATATGGTTTCGCTCCCAACCCACATATGTTTTTAGCCTTGTCTGAAAGGTACAATTATAGGACAGGAACCTTCATGACCCCGGGTGGAGAGATGGGGTTTGCACTCCACGAGATGAAGTATATCTCGTACCTGCCCATGGCAGATGCTTCGTATGAGGAATTTGTTCCAACAAATGACGAGTTGGACAAACTTAGAAGAGAAAATGCAAAAATGGTAGCAGTATTTGAGGAACTGCTATGCCATTATAAAATCTGCTCTTTGTTCTACAAGAGTGCTATAGCCAACACCTGCTATTCCTCAAAGTGGCTGCCGTATCTGTTCCTTAACCATTTAGAGGAGAAGAAGACCAAGGAAAATGACAAATGTTATCCTGATTTCTTCAAACCTTTGAGCAATACAGAATTCATGAAGCTGATGGAGGAGAGTGGTAATTATGATAAACAGATGAAAGATGATTACCAATGTCCACCTTTAAAGAAAGGGGACACTCTGGAGAGTTACTTGAGAATGGGTTATAGACCTATGTCAAAAGAAGCCCAATTGGCAGGGTTTCTGACATACTGGCTCCGACGGTTTATGGTCCCAGAATCCAGTGCCGTGGACCGTTTTCATCGCGGCGTTCTTTTTGCCGCTGTCAAGTTAGTATATGGCTACAAGGTGGATCTGCTATCAGCGATGACTTGTAAGCTGAATGCGAGTCTTCGTCTGTATGCTGACTCGATGTTGAAAGCAAAGGGAGAGAAAGAATTCCCCCGCTTCAAACTGCCATACACATATCTTTTTGGATGGTTGCTTCTTCATTATCCCACTTTAATGGACCCCGGCATGGGACCGGTTGACGGCAGCTTCCTACGAAGGTATTCTCAGGGCAAATGGAAGTACACTTCCTTGAACGAGTGCAGATATGTTTTAAATCTAAATAGAGGATGGAACTTCTGCTATGCTCCTCTCCCTGCTGGATATGATCAGATGCCCGCAAATATGGTGGACTCAAAGATGCAGCCTCTAACCCGTGTAGCCTTTGAATGGTTGAAGACAATTCGACCATCTCATTTGGTATACCGGTTCGAAGAGGAATGCTATTTAGAACCATATCTCCCCAGCCGGTTTGCTCGGCAATTTGGATATGATCAATTCCATGTGGGGAATGCAATCACCTGCCTTGAAGGTAAGGGTTTCTTGATCGACGGAGCCCGAGCTTGGGCTTATTACAATGCTCGTGATACGAAGGCCGTATTCTCAATGCCAGCAAAGATCACTCCCCAGGGTCCTCGGATGTTATTCACATATTCAGTGTTCTATACATCCGCAAACACTTTTGCCGAGAATTTTAGTCTCGCAGATAGTTTTGCATCTTCAAACAGATTAAGAAAAGGAAGAGTCGCTTTGTCACTCCCTGCAAATGATGAGGTGCACGAGCCGACAGATGCACCTTTAGAAGATTCAAGGGATATTGTGTTCCCTCAAGAGGTAAATGCACCACTGCGTGTTTCTCTGAAAGTGGGTAGGTCTCCGGCAAAGAAGAGGAGAAGAGAGGAGCCTCTTGCTCCAGCAGCAAAGAAGTGATTGATCTTAGATCATTCTTCTGAAAAGATCACTACGAGGTCCCAATCTCGGCAGCTGGCCGAGACAAATCAAGAAGCTACTACACCAACTTCCGTGCAGAAACAAGCAGAACCGATAAATATAGAGAGTCCTGACAGACCTCTACACAGAAAGAAGAGGGTGGTCACCAGAAGAAATTTAGCAGACTCTTCTTCCAGGCAAATTCTGACTTCAGTAGATGCTGCAGCAGGAATTATAATGTCATCTCCCACACCTATTTCTGAATTTGGGAGTAAAACTCTTGAAGAGACTGAACAGAGGGGAAATCTTGACCCAAGAACTTTGGTTGAAAAGCCCAGATAAAACATCACAGAGGAAGAACAAAATGTTGTACGACCTCTTTCACCTGTTGCAGAGATAACTCAACCTCCTCCTACTTCTAGGACTCTTCGTAAAGAAGAAGATCGTGAAATGATCGCAGCTTTAGAAAATTGCAGTTATAGCCTACAGGAGGATCAGACTGCAACTAACAGTGGGAATGCAGCAGCAGAAGAAGAAGAAGATGATGAAAGCTCTTCATCTGGAGATGTTGATGAATATATACAAGATCCCGAAAGGGATGATGAAGAACATATATCTCCTGATGATGCCGATGATACTTCAGATCCTAAAAAGGATATTGAAGTGGAGGCGTCTGCAGAAAAAGTTGCTGATACTCTAAATCCTGATGATGTTGAGATAGAAATATCTCCTGAAGAAGCAGCCGATGAAGATGTTCTGAAAGAAACTCCCGCCACCGACCCTCAAGGTATAAAACGAGATTTAGCAATCTTTTCCTTTAAAATAGATTGATAGCTAATATTTTTATTTGTAATTCTTGCAGATCTTGAGACTCTGCCAACACCTCCGACGGACTTGGCTATAATACCCATAACCACGGTGGTTGTTAGTAGTAGTTGTCATCTATCCTGTGGTTCTGAGGCGGGCAGCAGTCAGGCTGTTGCAGTTGAAGTTACTTCTGTTCAACAGGAGTCCATTCTTGCAGGAAATAAGCCTATTGCTGAATCGAACCAAGGTAAGACCGCTTTTATTTGATCCACTTGGTCATTGGCAGACAACTGGTAAAATAACAATTTTACTTTTGCAGAAGAACAAACAGGAGGGGCGACCAGCTCCACTCTAGCTCCTTTGTTTAAAGAACCGGCTATCCAGCCACAAAGGATCGAGTAACCTGCTGCCTCATCTTCAACAGGAGTAGCTGCGACTCCTGGAACTCTGGCCATTAATCAACAAGTTGTCCAGTCATTTACCAGATGCTTCTTCGAGTCTCTGGGACCTCTTGTTCATAAGATGATAGAGAAAGAGGGAGCTGATTTCTTTATTGTAAGGAAGCCAACTTCTCTCTTAATAAGAGCCATAAGGGAGCAAGGAGACGAAGCTCAGGCCACTCTCCTTGAACACATATTGAATGAATTAGAAGTCTCCGTAAAGAACTATAAGGAGCTCAAGAAGAAGGAAATAGAGTCCCTAGTGCAGGCTGAGTTTGAGCGAATGGCTCAAGCAGCTGATATAGAAAGGGTGATCCTTCAAAATCTTTTGGAGGCTCATTCCGGAAAATCAGCTGAATACAACTCCAAGATAGAATCAGTTACTTTAATGGCTGAAAGCAAAGGACAGAAACTTGCTGAACTGAAAGCAGAGATTACTCGCCTCCAGCAAGAATTTGAAGAGGAAACTGCTAATCACCAACTTATGATTGAACAATTTAATGCCTTAATTCATGAAAGGGAAGAGTATGAGACAACCCATAGTGCAGAGATTACCCGCCGGACAATAGACATGCCAGTTTTTAATGAAGAAACAGGAATGGAAGAGGCTAGAAGAAAGGTGACATCTACTCATGAAGAAGAGCTGCACACACTGAAGCAGCAAATTGACAATCTGATCATTTCTCCTTCTTAATTGTATCTTTGGGTTTGTTGTCGTAGATGCATTTTTTGTAATGTCTCGTATTTTGATAAATAAAAGACATTTTATTATAACTCCATTATTTATTGCATATCTTATTTAGATATAAATAATAGAGATAGAAAATATATTCAGAGGTACAAGACATGATATATTTCTTGATGATTTTATAGAAAATAATTATATTCATTATATCTGCTCAGAGGTAATATGGACGTGGCAGAATATATTGAATACCATTATTTCAATTGACAACTTAATCGAAAATGACAAGTTGCTAATGTGGATAATGAACGATGATGAATCGTCAATGTATGTGGGATAAATGAACGGGAAAACCGTCAAATGATGGATGATAATGAACGGATGAACCGTCAAGTGGTGATGAAATGAACGGGTGAACCGTCAAGTGATGATGAACGAACGGATAAATATAATAAATGAACGGACGAACCGTCAGACATTAATGAACGGGCGAACCATCGGATGAATGTAATAAATGAACGGACGAACCGTCAGGCATTAATGAACGGGCGAACCGTCGGATGAATATGATAAATGAACGGATGAACCGTCAGGCATTAATGAACGGGCGAACCGTCGGATGAATGTGTTAAATGAACGGATGAACCGTCAGGCATTAATGAACGGGCGAACCGTCGGAAGAATGTGTTGCTTCGTTAGTTGAGGAATTTCTGCCTATAAATATAGCAGAAATCTGACAGGAACGAACACTTCCAATTTTCAACATAAAAATGTCGTCTGAAGAAGCATCCAAGAAGGCTGAGATCGCCCCGCCGGCTCAGAAGGGCACTGAAGAACGCCCTGCCGATCCAGTTCAACCGAAGGCAGCAGAAGCAGGCGAAGGTTCGTGTGCACCCCAGCCGCCACGAGATATTTTGGATTTCCTGCTCGAACCAGGAAGGACTGAAGAAGAAGAAGCCATGAGGATGGCCGCTTGTAAGTTCCTCGTGGGTTCCAGCAAGGAGGTTCTTGGTTCTTTTGCTGATCGTATTTTCGAGAAGGACGGCAGTGGCCCGCGTCCCAATGTAGAGAAAGATGATAGTGATCTTTAATATCATGTACTCTCATATAATGAAATAAAATTTGAATTTTATTTATGAACTTGATTCTGTCTGATGATTTACAAGTATTTACATTTATACATAATACTTTTTAAGGAACTTGCCATTGATAGGCATCATAGCAACTCGACCATGAAGCTCTGAAAGTTGATAAGCTCCATTTGAGAAGACTTTGCTTACGACGTATGGACCTTCCCATTTTGCATCGAATTTCCCTTTGCTCATATGAGTCATAGTCATAGGACGTCTGACTGTCAGAACAAGTTCTTCTTGCTGAAATATTCTAACTTTAACTTTGCGGTTGAAAGTCTTCGAGATGCGGGCTTGGTATAACTCAATATGTTGTTGAGCCATTAATCGCTTCTCATCAAGTGATTCTAACTCTTGAAGTCGAAGAAGATCGTTATTCTCTGTAGTAAGCTCATTAGCAATGTCAATCCTTAAAGAAGGAATTTGCAGCTCTAAAGGAAGAACAGCTTCACAGCCATACACCAAAGAGAAAGGTGTAAAGCCTGTAGGATTGCGGACCGTAGTTCGGTAGGCCCAAAGACATTCGTCGAGTTTCTCACTCCAGTTCCGTTTGTTAGTGGATACAAACTTTTTAAGGAGCTTGATGATGGTTTTGTTAAAGGCTTCAGCTAAACCATTAGCGGCAGGATTGTATGCTGTCGAGGCGACATTGTCAATCCGGTGATCATCACAGAATCTGGTGAACTTCTGGCTGATGAATTGAGGTCCATTATCATGGATGATTCTTCGGGGTACACCAAATCTATAGATGACATGTTGTTTAACAAAGTTGATGACGCTACTGGTCTTGACTTCAGCCAGTGGTATAGCTTTAGCCCACTTGGAGAAGTAGTCCGTTATTGCTAATATGAACCGATGTCCTCTAGAAAAAGGAGGATTGATGGAACCTATGACATCCATGCCCCAAGCTTCGAAAGGCCAGGAAGAAGCAGTCGGATGAAGGAATTCCGATGGTTGATGAATGAAGTCTGCATGGATTTGACAAGCACGATATTTCCTTGCATATTCAATGGCATCTAATACCATAGAGGGCCAGTAGTAACCCATGCATCTAATGCGATCCTGTAGTTTAGGACCAGGTTGATATGCTCCACAGACACCATCGTGAGCTTCACGCAAAACTTGTTTGGCTTCATCACCAGCGAGACAGCGCAGGAGAAGACCGTCATAAGTTCGTCGATAGAGGGTCTTGGTAGTTTGATTGTAATAGAATCGGAGAGATCGTCGACGAACACTTGTAGCTTCCTTAGGATCTTCAGGGAGTATGTCATGAACCACGAAGTCGATAAAAGGAGTTCTCCAATCTTCATCGATAACATTGACTTCAGCAAAGTTGCTGAATTCAATATTACGATTGTTTTCGATACAGAACGGTTCTCGGTTGGAGATAACTACCACCTGCTGTCTTTTGATAGGGATGGCTAAGACAGCTGTAAGATTGGCCAAAGCATCTGCTTCGGTATTACAAGCTCTTCGAACATAGTCTATGAAGAAAGCTTTGAATGATATAGCCATGTTGATTGCTACTTCGTGATAAGGCACCAGATCTTGATGACGGACTTCATAAGTTCCTCTAACCTGATTAACAACCAGCTTAGAATCACCGTAGACTTCGAGATATTCAACGTTCAGTTGTTTGGCTAACTGAAGGCCGATGAGTAGAGCATTGTACTCCGCTACATTGTTGGAGCAAGATTCATCTAGAGAGTAGGCTCTTTGGATAGTTGATCCGTCTGGAGAAACGAGAACAACTCCGACTCCTGCTACAATGGCACCATTGGGTCCGATTCTGGATGCACCATCGAAGAATAGACGCCAGGTTGGAAATTCTTCAGAGATCATGTTGACTTCCAATGTCTCGTCTAGAATTTCATCATATAGCTTGGATGTTTCTGGTACAGGATGAGCTGCTAAGAAATCTGCCAGCACTTGACCTTTGACAGACTTTTGAGGTACATACACCATGTCATATTGAGCTAGCAGGATTGCCCATGTAGCCAGCCGAGAATTAAGTGTGCTGGGCTTCTTCATGAGAACCCGAAGAGGCTTAACCCGGGATATGACATGAATAGTTTGCCCAATGATGTAATGCCTTGTCTTCTGCACAGCAAACATAAGAGCTAGGCATTCTTTCTCGATCGGACTATAACGGTGTTCAGCACCAATCATAGTACGACTGAGATAATAGATGGCCTGTTCATGACCTTCTTTGTTCTTTTGGGCGAGTAAAGCACCCAATGAATGGTCCATAGCACGGACATACATTAAGAATGGAATGCCAGAGATTGGTGGCACCAAAACTGGTGGGTTCATAAGATATCTTTTGATGTCGTCGAATGCTTGTTGACATTCTTCAGTCCAAATGAAAGATACACCCTTCTTCATTAGCTGAGTGAATGGTCTGCAGCGTCCAGACAAGTTCGAAATGAATCGCCTGATGTACGCAAGTCGGCCTTGAAATCCTCGTAGCTCTTTTAGGTTGCGTGGAGGACGCATCTCTTGAATGGCTTTGATCTTCTCGGGATCCACGTGTATACCCTTAGAGGTAATGACGAAGCCGAGAAACTTGCCACTAGAGACACCCAAGAATGACTTGGTGGGATTCATCTTGAGTTGATGTTGACGCATGAGATTGAAGATTGTTCTCAAATCTTGAATGTGATCTTCTTTTAGACGACTTTTGACGGCGATATCGTCAACATAGCATTCGACTGTTTTGCGAAGATGTTCTCTGAAGATGGTACTCATAGCCCATTGGTAGGTTGCACCAGCGTTCTTGAGACCAAATGGCATCACTGTGTAGCAATAAACTCCCCGAGGAGTGCGGAAAGATGTGTGTTTTTCATCTTCAGGATTCATCTTGATCTGATTGTATCCAGAGGATCCATCCATAAAAGATATTCGCTCGAACCCACAAGTGTTGTCAATCATGACGTCCGTAATAGGGAGAGGAAATTCATCTTTCGGACATGCTTCATTAAGATCCCAGAAGTCAATGCAGACTCGAACTTTGCCAGTTTTCTTCAAGACTGGAACAACATTGGCTACCTAATCAGGATGTTGTTCTTCTCTAATAAAGCCACAAGCGATAAGCTTCTTGACTTCATCATCAATTGCGTCCATCATTTCAGGTTTGAATCGCCTTTGCTGCTGTTTGACTGGTTTAGTATTGGAAAGAATGTTCAATTTGTGAGTAGCAATCTTAGGATCTAAACCTGGCATATCCTCGTAACTCCAGGCAAAGACATCAATGTATTCTTTAATAAGAAGAATCAACTCTTGCTTATCTGCTTCTGGAAGATTCTTGCTAATAAAGATAGGACGAGGCGACTCGCTTTCTCCTACATCAATTTGAACTAGTTGATCTTCAGTAGGAGGTTCTCTTTGTTCAAATCGGAGTACCCATTGATTATCCATCTGTTGAGCCCAAGGATCTGTTTCAGAACTTTCTTCAATGTCTTCATCATATCCTTCTGGAAGTTCGACAGAGACCATATTGGAAGATACGATTATACGATGGACTTCACCGACGCTGGTATCAGAATCCCATGACCTGGAATCAGAAGAATTAGAACGTTCTTCACTATCAGAGTCAGAGACTGCTGGGGATAACATCGGAGGAGAAGCATATCCGAGACCTCTTTTGGTTCTACTGTAATACATTTCTGACTTTCCTTGTGGAACAGCGGTACGGAGAGGAGTTTTTCTTCCCTTACCGTAGTTGAGGCCACTTTTGAAGTCATAACCCATCTTTCGGACAATGTCTTTTGATTGTTGACTGTAACGACGGAATTGAAGATGTCCCGTGTCGTTAACTTTGCTATCATCCGTGTAACTAAATTTTTGTTCCGGTCTTTTACTAAAAAGTATTGGACGTTCACCTTTCTTGCGAGCAGGAACAATACGATATGAGTCTTTTGAATATTCACATGAAACTTCTGTTTGAAGAGATTACACAACTCCCATTGTAAATGACTGAAAGCTATCTAACATATCCAAATAGCATTTAGTATGATAAATAACATCAGTGTACTGGAAAGTAGATGCTTTTTCATTGATATATACATCTGTATTTACAGCAGAACCTTTAGCCTTAATAGGCTTGGTCAGATTAATTACAAGAGGAGGAGAAGAAGAACGTGGGAGAGGCTTGTTACGACGGAGGTCGATAACAAGTGGCTCAGAGGAGGTGAGCTCCCTTTTTTCCTTGTTGTGAGTGAGATCAACAACAAGTGGCTCAGAAGGAGTGAGCTGCTTTTTGTTCTTGTTACGACGTAGGTCGATAACAAGTGGCTCAGAAGAGGTGAGCTCCCTTTGATCTTGATCATCATCAACTGACTTCTTTTGAACTGGCAAGTGAATAGCCAGTAGTTTAGAAGACTGAGGATGTGAAACTCGCCCTTTGACAGGTATGATAAGAGTGTCTTTGGGCATTGCTTCTTGTTCTTCCTCAGTGTCTAAGGCTAACACAATCTTCATGAATTTATCCTTGTACATCCGAGCGTCGTTGCAGTATGCTTCAACGCCTTTGAAGGGATAAAGATCCGCAACTTCCTTATGGACCTCTCCCTTATCATCAACATATTTGAAACATTGATGAAGGGTTGATGGAACAATATTATGCTCATGTAAGAATGGTCTCCCCAATAGAGCATTATAAGAACAACCATGATTGTCAATGATATAGAAGGTAACTTTTGTGCGAAGATTGCCTATTTGGAGTTTTAAGCGAATCTTGCCCAAAGGTTCACTCCTTCCCTGATTGAATCCAAGGATGGTGGTGATTGTAGTGGAGAGACTATGCACAGGAATTTTCAGAGCATCGAGCATTATTTTCGGCATGATACTGAGAGCAGATCCTGGATCTATCAGGATACGATCAACTTTCATCGAATCAACATATCCTGTATAGTAGAGAGGACGATCATGCCTATTGTCCTCCATCAACATGTCATCTTGTGTGAAAGTAATGTTCGGAATGAACTCCAGAACACTATGACAATGTAGACAAGAGACTGGTTCTGCTTCCGACTTCTTGAGAAAGGCTAAACAAGTCTCAGCTTGCATAAGAGCTTCACTTAAAGTTTCTCGCGTCTCTCTGGAAAGACGCAAGAGCTCAAAGATAGATAGCCTTGCTGGGGTATTAGCTAGTTGAGCCAATATATCGAAGTTGTAAGGCTTCTCAAGCCCTGTAGGGGATGATTTCTTCAAGGGTTTATCAAAGCGGACTTGTTGCTTGCCTTTATCAGCAGCCACTGGTTTGGGAGGAATAGGAATCACAACTGGTGAAGATGTCGAAGGAATTTCTTCAATAGCAGCAGGTTGTGCTGGGACAGGTTCAGAAGAAGAGGCAGGATTCTCTTGAGATTCAGAGTAATCTTTCAGATAAGTTTTCCCTGATCTGGTGCCCAATAGAATTTCTTCATCAACTATGGGGTCAAAAGACACCATGTTGCAGATCTTTGTCTTATTTTTGGAGTGACCTTTCTTCTTAGAAGAAGAAGAATCCTCGAACTCTGAAGTAAGGTCGGGATGGATCCACATAACCTCGCCATTGTCAAGAGACAAAGGAACGAGACCTTCGTTTGGTGGAGAAGGAAGATTTTCAATCTCGAGAGTAGCCTTCGGAATAGGAATGACACCATGCTGTATCATCTGCGGGGAAAAGTTACCGAACTGGACTGAAACCATGTTGGCAGTGACAGTCTTCTCATCTTGCTGCAGAGTAACAACTCCAGCATTGACAAGCTCTTGAATCTTACCTTTGAGCACATAACATGCTCGAGTATGATGTCCAATGAATCGATGGTAGACACAATACTTAGGATGATCGGTTTTATCGACTTCATCAGGTTTCTTTGGATCTGGAAGTTGGATCTTGTTACTTTTGAGTAAACACTCAAAGATGCTTGCTGTGTCATTTTCATCAAACAAATACTCTACCTTAGGGCGAGGTTCCCTCGGTTGAGGTGCAGCAGGAGTAGAAGTAGATGTAGGCGGAGCTACGTTGACAACCAAGGACTCTTTGCTTTTCATGTTAATGTTCAGAGTTTCCTTGTTCTTGCAGTTGTTCTGACGATTACCGCCACCTGATGATTGATGTTCGTCCCGATCTGGGTTAGACATCTGTACCCCCAGCTGTTTGAATTTCTTAGCACTCACTTCAGCTGCTTTGGCGTTGACGATAAAGGATGGCCAGTCTTGGAACTGAGTTGAGCCTGTCCACATACTGATGATAGGCAAGAGATTTGCCTTGCAAGTGTCTATGGTAACAGCAGCAGGAGTCCCTGGAGGCATCTTCAAGGCTTCTCGACGGAACCGTTCGATGAAACTCTCAGCAGTTTCATTATGTTTCTGTTTGATTTTATTGAGGGCAGACATAGTCATGTCATTGAATCCCTCATAGAATCTTTCCAGAAAGATCTGCTTAAGTCCTGAGAAAGAAGTAATACAACCATCGGGCAAACTTCTGTACCAGTCGTATGCTACGCCGGCTAAACAACCGACGAACACTCTGGTAAGAAGAGCGTCATTTGGTTGGAGTTGAACAGTCATTACCTCGAAGTGATTGATGAACTGGCTTGGTGAGGTACTGCCGTCGAAAAGAGAGATTGTTGGAATCTTGTATTTAGGAGAAAATGGAACTTTCTTCCATTCAACTGGGTAAGGCTGTTTGATCCCCAACCTTTGCAAGTTGTCCTTCTCCTTGAAAGCTTCGAACTGAGTTCGTAAGAGTTTTACAGCTTCATTGGCGTCTTCGGATGATGAAGAAGGAGCAGGTTGGATCAGAGTGGTAGGAGGAGGAACAGTATTATAGGTACTACCTCCAGCTCCAGACTGACTAGGTGTAGTTTGAACTTGTACTTGTACATGAGGCATTTGAGGAGATACTACCCCCAGCCCAGTGTTGACAGGCACCGATGAAGCTATGATTTCAGGATTTACAGCTGGTACAGTCGGTGGTGTGGCATGTTGTGCCATAATGATGGAATGCATACTGGCGACCATTTCAGCCATGGTCTTCAGTTTATCTTCAAGTGCAACAATTCGTTGTTCTTGATTTACAGAAGTGGAAGCATCTGGATCTTCATTGGTAACATAAGCCGTCACTTCTCTTGGTACAGTAGAAGACACTGTACGTTCAGAACTTTCACTATATGCATCATAGTCTGAGAAAGAGTCGTCTCCTGACTGAGAAGTGGGAAGATAACCCGAAGGATCTTGAAGAATATTCCTCTCTCGGCTTCGGGAACGGGTATGTTGAAATACTCCTTCAGAGGATTCTTGGAGTAAATCTAGATACCGTTGGCTTGGTTTGCGAGGTTTGCCGTGCTTAGAACACCTTCTACCCCCAGTGTCTCGAGAAGTCATATTAACAGAAGCATATAGGACTTCATCTTCATCCTCTGACATTGGTTCAGTTTTAGCAAAAGTCAAACGATCGAAGACAGATCGCTTTGTTGTTTGACAACAACATTGGATGATGACTTTATGATTGCAATGATGATCAGATGATTGAACTGAAGGAGTTGAGGCACTATCCCGTTTTTGCCTGAGATGTTCTCGGAGATCAGAAACCATGCCAGGACGAGGAAAGGTTCGAGGAATATGTTCTTTAACAACATTCGGAATATGGTTCCGATTCTTCAAATGTTTTGTCCCCTGTGTGTATAAGGAAGTGCTCACCTCATTGGCATAGGTATCAGGATTTTTGTTCCTGGAGGTTTGTCTTTGAGGCTTGACCATCGGCATAGGTTGCTTACGTTTTGCCGAAGTTGGCCTGTTAAGATATGTTCTTAGGTCTGCAAATTCACCCCCAGGGGTTTCTGTTTGAGACACCAACAGTTTTCCCTGTTTGGAACGGGATATTTTGAAAGTTGGAAGGTCTTGGAATTCTGCTACTGGGGTAGGCAGAATACCTCTTTGATCAGTACAAGTTCCCTTGTCATAAAGGAAAGAAGAATCCTTGTTTGTAGGAGTTCTTGTACTGACAGGTGCCGAAACACGTTCAATTTGATCTTCTTCGGTAAACACCAAGGAAGACTGAGAAAAGACCAAAGGGCCTTTTCCTTTATTTTGAGAAGAAGGGTTAGCTAAAGAGCGTTTTCCTCTGTTGTCTTCCAAGTCATGAGACAAGGAAGTCTGAAAAAAGACCAACATGCCTTTTCCTTTGTTTTGAGGAGGAAGAGGAATAGCCAAGGGACTACCCCCAGTAGATTGTGCTGGAACAGCAGAGTGTTTAAGGGGAGGAACAGAGGTTTTCCCTTTGTTATGAGAAGAGGAGAGTTTAGCCAAAGGGCTGTTACTCTTGGATTGTGCATGCTTGGTTTGCGCATGGGTAGATGGCGCACTGGCCACTTGTACATTAGAAGCTTTGGCAGAAAGTGCACTGGTTCTGACCACAGAAGCTGTAGTTTGTGCATCAGGAGTCCTTGTTTTAGAGTGCTTGGGATGCACTTTGGTTGTTGAAGTGTTGGTTTGCGCAGGAAAAGTTACTGCCAACTGCGCCATGGTCATAGGAGTCTTGAATTTTGACAAAGCAGCATATGAAGTAGCCTGTGCAACAGTTGCAACAGATTACGCAGCAGTGTCTGAAACAGTTTGTGCAGCAGTTGTTAAGACAGACTGTGCAAGAGTTGGCACAGCAGATTGTGCAACAATCTGGCTAGCAGATTGTGCAGCAGTCTGGCTAGCAGATTGTGCAAAAAAGTGTGCAGCATCCTTGGTGGCAAAACTGCCAGATTGTGCAGCAGTCTTGAAGACCCATACTGAGCGCACTTTGCTCTTGGCAGAAGTGGTTGCAGTACGGGGAGTGGTCTTGGAGTTGAGCATCGCCTCGTAGGCTGTCTGGTTGACTTTAACAACCAGTGTCTTCTGCGTCTTCCCGATAGACGCTACGTCACATTGAGTTGCTACTTCCTCGTCGGAGGAGAAAGTTGTCCCCAGCAGAGTCGTCATTTTGTTTGTAAAAACAAAAGTATAAAACTTTATTGATAAAAACTGTGTAATAAAGATTACAAGAATTCTGGGAATATTACAACTATAGGAATCCAATCTAGATGACGATTGCTTTATCCCTTGGACGATGTGAACTTTGAAGACGAAGCCTCTGAAGTTGAAAACAACTCTGGAAACTGAAGGCAAAAGCCTCGGAAGTTGAAGGCAAAAGCCTCGAAAGAATGCAGCAGCACTTGGGTAAGAACTCCTGAACTCTCTGATTTCTGATCTCTGATATCTGATCTCCTGATCCCCTTGAAATGAAGACTTGAAACTCTATTTATAGAGTTCTAGAAATAACTAACTTTTAGTTATCCTGGACTGCGCAGGATGGTTTGCGCAGCAATAGACTGCGCAACAATGGACTGCACAAGCAGTTACTGGATCGTGGGCCAACTGTCTTGGACACATGGCATCATTTGATTGAAATACGCATGATCGTGCATAGGCAGTTGCCACGTAATGAGCAATTGATGGCCTGAATGCCACGTGTACTTTGTCAATTATGTTGATAGAATGCGCAACCTGAACTGCGCAGACTTTGGTTTGTGCAGGATTAGACTGCGCAGACTTTGGTTTGCGCAGGATTAGACTGCGCAAGAATGGATTGCGCTGCCAACTGTCAGTCGCCCTCGAGCACTGTGCGGCGCAATAAACGAACAGTCTCCTCGTTCTTCGTGCTGTCAGTTGTCAGGAAGATTTGATTTGATTTAGGTAATGATGACTTCAGCCACGTCAGCCTGCGCAGTTGGAAGCATGCGCAAACCAGTATGCGCAATTGGATTACTGCGCAATCTGTTGTATGCGCAATTCATCAAAATGATGTGTATCTTGATTCTTTGACTTTGTCGATTGATGCAACTTGATTTTTTAGGACCTACACTCGATACCCTAACTATTGACACCACTGTCATGAACACACACCCTTCATGATTGGTTATACACACATATGTTAGTTTACAGATTTCACACAAAATCACCTTCCCTATTTTGTATGTGTTTAAGCATTCCCTATGTATCTCTATATATAAGTATATAGATATGCCTCTATGTACTAATATATATATATATACATGTAAATGCCTTTGTACCTAAACATGAATACTTGTATGCAATATATGATGTGAGTATCCTATCTATGCAAGCATGGGTATATAGAGCTAAATGAATGCATGAATATATGTATATATGATATGTATAATGTGTGATGCCTTGTGGCTTATGATGTTGCTTGGTTGTATACTAGTCTAGGCTTGGTTAGGCCTAGTGAGACTTGACTGGACTAGGATTAACCTAGTTTGACCTAGATTTGACCAAGGTTGACCCAGAGTTGACCAAGTTTGACTTGGACCTAGTTTGACCTAGACAGTTGACCAGGTTTGACTTAGAGTTTACTTTGACCTAGAATTGACTTAGAATCATGTAGATTGCATCGTAGACTCCATTTTTCTTATTTTAAACATATTATAACCCATATTACTCTGTTTAGGGCCTTGTGACTCCGGTGCAGACATCTGATATTACACTACTCTTTTCAGAGTAGCAGACGAGTACATTCTTTGATAGTTCTTCCATTTACTTGTCGTTTACTATATTTCAGTTGTAGCTAGTTCTATCTGATTCTCTGTTTCAAAGACGATTTGATATTGCTGGATCCATTTCATGCGACACTCACTTATTTATGTCTGGCCTCTATTTCTGGAACCACCTACTGGAACCACCCTGGACTCATTTACAGGAACCATCCTGGAATTATTTACTGGAACCATTCGTGTACTGGCTGGACTTATACCTATTTTCGTGTCAGATTATGGATTCACTTGTACTTGCTGGGCGGGGAAATATTAGAATAGGCATGTGAACATACCCAAATACAAGAACCACTCCCTTGGAATTATACTGGAACGATAGCCATCCCACACTTGGCCGAGTGTGCGGTGTGCCGTATTACCTACAACCGTTCACATGTCGATCCCGATATTTTAAAACACACTGTTAGAGTATAGGCTGGACTCACCCTGGAACCTTTGATCACTGACTGGACTCACCTCATACCGGACCCATCTTGTACTGAAATCACCTGGTATCAGATTCATGTTGTCTGGATTTACTTAGGTTTTGCACTTGTTTACATTTACATTCTGGACTTATATCATGCTACTCTAGTTCAGCTAGGTTATATTTACAGTCTTCATTGCCATCATTCTTCTCTTGTTTTACTTACCTTACTTTCCTTGAATCTTAACTGTTTCTCTATACCATCATCTGTATACAAACTACCATATTCATCAATAAAACTGTCTATAACTGCTTTATAGTTCTCTGTCATTTAAATTAGGATTTCTTGATGAGTTGTACTCGTTCATGTCCTGACTGGACCTGTTGAAATTTTACAGATGATTGCCCTGAGGATACATGCCCCACATATTATGGACCCAGAGACGGGATGACTACCTTTGGCCCCGACACTCAGGAGTGATCCGGATTTAGTTTAGTAGACTAGCATCTGTTTTTATGTTGAACTTGTTGTAGAAGATTTGAGACTTGTGTAGTATTTGAGATTTGTTGAGAGTTGTTATTATTTTAGTAGTTGTCCTTCTATTCTTAGTTTAATTCTTCTGTGATTATCTTATCGTGCTTAGACTGTGATTGAGTTACAATATCTTATACTTGTCCTCCGTTCGGAGTTGATCATGATGAGTACAGTATAATTGCGTGAGTTGCTGGTTAGATAGTAACCTAGGACAGCGCTCTACCGCCGACACTGCAGCGTAGGCTGGGCGTCGTTACGTATTCGTACCCTCACAGTGAGTGCGGGTCGTAACACGTTTTTAGTGGTGGCCCATGCAGGTCGAGAGTCGTATTAGTGCGATATCGTGGTGGTACGACGACTTAGTTGTACTGCTGCGAGCCTGCGATAGGATTGAGAGATAAGCTTTAACGGAGAGGTACTCAATCACAGTTAGGACTACTTGAGAAGATTCCTGGGATGACCCTTGAGAATCTCATTATAAACTATCTCGAAATTCGATTCTGACTGTATCTGTCTATCTTCCTTAATTCATCGTTGAATTTGATTCTTGGTATTCGTTATTGACTTGATTTTCTACCAAGATAACATTATGGGCTAGGTTGCCTTAGTCATGGAATCTAGAGTCTTCTACAGCCATATCAGCTGGTTGGGCGATGAGATAGAGTCTGATTTTGGATGTATTTCTCGGGTATGGAATTTAAAGTTTTCGCAGCCAAGCTAGCGGCAATGCAAAAATTTTAAATACCATGATTCTAGATGTATGTACGTTAGTTGTGGACTCTATGGATTATCGCAGCCATACTTACTGGTGTGACGAGGATTCTGGTGACATGGTTCTGGATAGACGGGTATGATTATCAGATTGCAGAATAGATACCATATAGATGCTGTCTTAGAGAATTTGAGTGGAATATCAGGATGGATATTACTTGAGTGTCAAGGATTAGATAGAGGGAGCTAGGCCACCTGTAGCATAGCACCGTGTCCCGCACCAACAGAGGGATACACCCCAGAGGGGAAGGGCTTCTGTGCTGACAGTCGAGTAGACCGACGCTACGGGTGACGGGTTAGCAGGTCTGTCTTCCTGTTCTTCTTTCCATCTTGTTGTGTGATTCCGTTAGTACCTGCCAGGATATTGCTTGTGATTGCTAGATAGTGTAGCTACCCTGTTCGAGACAGCAGAATTACGACCAGTAGGATTATACTGTATGTTATCTATCGACCTTGATTTGGTTGGGGGTTTAACCTAGTAGGGATACGATCATTTTAATTTCGAGGAAGAAATTTTTCTAAGGGGGGTAGGATTGTAACACCCAATTTTCCAGATAAGGGTATTTTTGAAATTTTGTAATTATAATTATTATTTATTGATATTTATTTCATATTATGATTTTTGGTGATTTTTAATAATTTTTAAACTATTTAAAAACTGTTTTAAGTCATGACTTGTGATTTTGATGTGCTGCCAGTGAAACCCTAGTGATTGCATGACCTAGAGCCTAACCAAGTCATTAGGATATTTAATTATCATTTTTAGCCTAGGGGTAATTTGGTCATTTTGACTTATTTGAATTATTTGATGATTTAATGAATTGGTGAATTCTAGTTTGACCTTGACTTGTTGAGACCTAGTGGACTAGCCTAGAACCTAACCCTAGCCATGGTAACCCTAGTCTAACTTGAGTTAACCCATTTTAGTCATTAAAGATTAGTTTTAGAATGGGGGGATTTGGTTTAGTAAATTTAAATCATGGCTTATGACTTCATGACTTAATTAATCATGACTTAAGCCCATGGGCTAATTTAGGAAACCCTAACCCTAATTTTTGCAACTTATGACCAGCCATAGGAGAGCCCCTCCCTATTGTAGGAGCGTAAAAAGTTCTTCAAAGAAAGAGTCATCTCATTCATAAGTGATCTGCTTTACGCCTAGAGGAATGGGTAATCTCTTTACGCCCAAGATTAGGCTAATCGCTTTATGCTTAAGCAAGCTGATCATTTTACGCTCGGGGCTACACCCATATTTTTACGCCAAGGACAGAGCAGTCTACTTCACGCTGGACAAAGCTGTCAAATCTAGCATTTAATGCAAACTCTGACATGAAGATATTAATGATGGCATTTACCACAGAATTCAATGGGATTTGTCTTATACAAAAACCATTGTTGTCGTTTATGGAGATCGAGCTACTTTACGCTCATTGAATGGTTTCTTTTACGCACGGAGTTTTTCATGAGTTCTTACGCTCATAAAACAATGTGTGCGTAAAGTCTATTTGAGCCATTTTACGCTCAAGGTTATTCAATAACCACTTTACGCAGGAGACCTATGACAGAGCTATTTTACGCTCATCTCACTGTTTTACGCTCAGAGGATATTGGAGCTATTTTTACGCCCTATTCTTTCTGGCCAGTATGGAACGTGGTTTGCTTACATGGCCTTCATGCCATATATTTCGAAGAACGTGTGTACATGCATCCTATTCTCGCTGAAATGATGGGATGCGTGTCAACGTATGCAAAGGATGACTCTGATCATGGGTGGCAGTTGTTAGCGTAAAGACAGATTTTGGTGTCTTTTTACGCTCAGAAGCCCCAGTCTATAAATAGACTCATTTTTCTCAAAGAGACAGACAGAGAGATAACAGGAGTGATTAGAGAGATCAGGACTTCGAGATTTTGATTCTCTAGAGCATTCTTTTTCAACTTTTCTTCCAGAACAGAGTGAAGCAAAGCAGGAAAGCATTCGGCCTCGCCATCAGTGCCCAAGTGCGTCGATACCTTTCTGGTGACTTAGTTCTTCCAAGTTGTTCTACTTCAAGCAGTGATCTTCTTCATCATCATATGGTCCAAGGAACAAAGTGATCATTTACGAATCAGACTTCCATAGCAATACTTTCCCAGAATCAAATTTGTACTTTTTGTACTCTTTTTCTCGTTTTATTTTTAAAATCCAACACTTTTGTTTGGCAATTTTGTTAAGTGAAACAAAATGGCGACTCTGCTGGGGACGACTTTCTCCTCCGACGAGGAAGTGATTGCTCAATATGATGATGTTTCAGTCGGTTCGACTAAGAAGACTCTGGTTGTACACTTCGACCAGACTGCCTATGAAGAAATGCTCCGAACTGGGGGTAGTTCTCTCCACTCCAATGTTCAAAAGTCTCGCAAAGCACGAAAAGTTTGGATTCCCAAATCCAAAGTGGTTTCTGATCTCTCTGTGACTTCTGGTGAAAAGGGAATTCTTCCCACTCCTGTCGTAGGGGCTCCCGTTCGTAACGAGGTAGTCCTTACTTCAGAGTTGCACTCAAAGTGTGATGATTTATCTCCCGTTTGTAACGGAGAAGATAATCAGGTTTCACGCCCACTGCGTAAGAATCAAGTTTTACTCTCAGTGGGTAAGAACCAAATTTTACGCTCAAGGCATAAGAATGAGTCTCCCATTTGTAATGTGGCAGATTCTAATGTTTCTGAGTGTAAGAACCCATCTCCCGTCGGTGACGTGGTAGATTCACACAAATTACGCTCCTCGCGTAAAACAAAATCTCCCATCTGTGATGTGGTAGATAATAAATTTTTACGTTTTACGCGTAAAGGTAAGTCTCCTGTCTGTGACAGTGTAGATAAAATTCACAACGATGTTTGCACATCTAATGTGAATATACCTAAACGTATACAGCGTAAAAGTGATGTTGGTAAAACTTCTGTCCTACACCAACAACCTTCTTATACTGCTTTACGCAAAGTACCAAACTTGTAAATCACAGGCCATGAAAATGGGGTCCTTCGTGCTAAATCTCAAGATTTACGCACACAACTCCAAACGCGTAAAAATGTACAATTTGGTTCTGCGAATGAAGCCAGTAATCTTCTTTATACACAGGGGACTAAACGTTTTTCTACCCCAAATGTAATAAAGAAGAATATTCCCTCCACTTCTTTTGACTTCCGTGAATTGCTAATGCAAAAGCGTAAGAATTCACAATCTCCGGCGATGCTCCCCCAAGAAAAACATCAATATGGATATCATCAAGTTGTGATCAATTGTTGTTGTTCAGCTTCAAAACGGTCAGTTTTTGATCGACTGAATTTTTCACTTCAACATCAAGCTGAGGACCAAAAAGATGAGTTGTCATATGTATCAGTCAACATGGCATCTCATACTAACAGAGGACGACGTCCGAGACGAAATATGTCCCAAACCCCAGGTCAGCAACAGTTCAACAGACTTTTTGATTCCTTCGAAGGAGTATATCAGAATACTCGATCAAGAAGACAAGGACAATTACAAAATTCTGATTCAGAAGATGGGGGTACTCAATCTATTGAGTCTGATACCGATAGTGTGGATTCATACTTTTATACTAATCCCTCTATATCTTCAAGAGAGGTTGAATCCTACGCTGTTAGAGATGAACCAGAGACGTCATCTGCTAATACGGAACAACGTCTCACTGCCGTGGAGCAATCATTGAAAGACATGCTCAACATGGTACAAAGCATGCATCAAATAATTTTGAATCAACAAACTGCTCAACCCTCAGTAATAACTCCGGTACCAGCAGCAGCACAAACTCAAGATAGTCAAGGGGCTAATATACCTTCGAATATTCAAGAACCTGCTGTTAATCAAAATTTTGCATCTCCAGATCCCATCATTCCAGAAGATGTACCACCTCCAGTGGGGGTTACGGTACATCCAACGACTATTCAATCAAATGTGCTTCCTCAAACCAGTGAAGCTATTCAAGCAGTGCGTGAACTCAAAGCACAGTTTGAGGTTTTGAGGCACAAAGATCAGCTCCAGAGGTTAAGGATTAAGCAACCCTATCCTCCTCATTGGAATGATGTACCCTTTCCACCGAAGTTCAAGCCACAATCCATGGTTTTATTCGATGGAAAAGCATCTCCCAGTCAATATATCAATTACTTTGATATTATGACTGTACACTTGCAGAAAAATGATGCTCTTCTTACTCGAGTGTTCATTGGGTGTTTGACGGGTTCGGCTTATGACTGGTATCGTAGCTTACCCGATAACTCTATTTCGTCTTTTGACGAATTCAAGGCAATATTTCTCTCCCGCTTCTATGAAGGAGGTATGGACATGAACATGTCCTCATTAATAGAAATAAAACAAAAGGAGAAAGAAGATACTCGGACGTTCATTGAACGTTTCCTACAGGCTACTCTAAAGATGCCTCCTGGTATGCCAGATTCAGCGTTGATTGATACATGCAAGATGAATCTGCGACCATCCATTGCTGTCTTCACGGGTTCCCAATTCACAGATTGGGCTTCATTTATCATAGCAGCAGTTTCTGTCGAAACCAATGGTAGGTTGGCTCGAGAACATGGGATGATTTTCGCTTCAGAAGATAAAGGAAAGAAGAGTAATCCTGGTAATAATCCTGGCAATCGTAATGTGAAAGGAAAAGATACTCTTATGGTCAATCTTTCCAAGAACAAAACGATGCCAAGTAATCAGGAATCCTCCAGGTCAAAGAAAAAATACTCTTTTGACGAAAGTGATATCCCAGGGATATTTCAGTGTCTGGTAAAAAGTGGCAAACTTCAGATTCCAGAGCCAAAAAGGCCTAATGAGGTGAATCTGACTGACAATCCCAAATATTGTATCTATCACAGATACATTAATCATCCTACCAGTGCTTGCTATGTCTTGAAAAAGAAGATCCAAGAACTGATAAATGGTGGTGCTATCGCTTTAACCAATGATGACCATACGGTTACGACCAATATGGTTTCTCTTCAGTTCGAGGATTTTCCTCCACAGCAAGTCCCAGATGGAATTATTCCAATTTCGAAGGCGACGATGAAGATCGTGAATATCCCACCTGCCAGAGAAGAAAGTACAGGATTGCTGCCACTCACATTAAAGAATGGTGAAATTATGTGGGTACATCCTGACTTAGTGCCTGAATTGGAAAATGAAGGTAAAACTTCAAAATCCAAGAAGGGCAAGAAAGTCAAAGCCTGCAACATGATTTCTCATGTTATTCCAGATTCTGATGACTTGGATCATCTATAGGATGACCTTCCTTTAGAAGATAGATTGAAAGGACTGAACATCTGTCCTCCAAGTCTAGCTCCCCCTACCAAGCTCAAGCTTACCCATCAGCAGTGGCTAGCCATGAATAGTGTCCCTTTATATCGGGCACAACAAGTCTTTGCTGCTTATGAAAAAGCTCCGACAGGGATTTTTCCTAATCCTCCTCCTCCTATAACTACAGAGACATCTATTCTTCATTCTCCTGAGGTTACAGAAGGTCTTGATTCTTCCTCTTCCTCTGTTGAAATACCTGTCAAAAGTTCGCTGCCCACCCACTTGTATAGTCAGCAATCTGTTCATCTCATGAAGAAGATGGGTTATGACTTTCAAAAGGCAGAAGGTTTGAATTATGATAAAGGAATATGTCTTCCTTTACAAATTCAAAATCAGAATTCCACTGCTGGATTGGGTTCTGAAGTTCCTCGTAACAACCCTCACAAGAAGAAGGCTAAGGGAAGAAAGACTAAATCCTGTAATATGGTACTTTCTTCTCCTGAGTCTGAAGAAGAAACTTTTGCTGGTACAAGATCTGGAAAAGAGTACCACAAAGACTATGAGGGATCCTCCAAAGCAGCAGAAGATGTTGTGGAGACTCTACCAGTTCAACCTTCTCCTGTTCCTGTTAAACCGTCTGTGGTTGAAAAGGGGAAACAGAAGGCAGTACGCTTTGATATCCCATTGAAGCCTACTTCCAATCAGGGGGTGGTGATGAAGCCTTACAAATTTGACATTCTAGCCCAGTTAGCCAATACTCCGGCTAGACTTTCTATATTTGAACTGCTTCGCCTTTCTAGAGAAAGCAGGGAGACTTTGAGCGAAGCTTTACTTCAAGCAGATTCATGCTTGGCACAACTCAAGACTCCTGATAATATACCAGTGTCATGTCCGCAATGTCATAGTATGATGGAAGCAATTCCCAACATCACCTTTACACAAGAGGATGTGCTATTGAAACACAACAAGCATGATAGGCCTCTGTGTTACACTGGATATATTGGATTCACTGAAATTGATAGGATCTGCATCGATCCTGGGTCTTCAATTAGTATAATTCTTCAGAGTATGCTAAGACCCCTGAGGATTCCTACTAGTGAGCTGACTTACACTAGTACTACGATAGTCGGTTTTAACTCTGGCAAGAGCAAACCACTGGGGAAGATTCGTCTGCAGATTCAGATTGGTGATCTTCGAACTACGGTAACTTTCTATGTTATCAACTCGGACGTATCCTACAATATTCTTCTTGGAAGACTGTGGATTCATGAACACAATATTGTGCCTTCAACTCTTCACCAATGTTTCAAATATGTGGACTCCCAAGGAGTTGTGAAAACTGAGTTCGCTGATATTAATCCGTTCGAGGGTGTTGAAGCCTACTTCTCTGATTCAAGGCTTTATAAACAAGAACATGTGAAAGATATATCAGACATGGCTGAAGATCAATCACCCTCTGAGGATCACTCTATTAATGAAGATCCGCTAGAGGAGCAACCTTTGAAGATCATAGTCAAGGGACGAATCCAATCCCAACCTGTCAATAATCAACCTTTAATGATCAAGGTTAAAGGAAGAACTCAAACTTCATCTGAGGAATCAATGAATATTCCTGCTAAGAGCCAAGTTCAACCTTTGATGATTAAGGTCAAAGGACGTGCTTTTTGCACGAATGATCCAGAACTACCGTTGATTGTCAATCTTGGCAAAACTACGCAGAAGACGGATGATGGTCCACTGTTGATTAATCCGAAGCATAGCAATCAGACTGTAAATAATGTAAATGCTGATCATTCTGTACTTTTTGATATCAATGAAGATTTCCTGTTCGAGTATATGGCTGTCAAGTTTATTGAAAGAATGACTTTATCTTCTGATAATCAAAGTCATCAATATAAAGACAACGTAGAATCGGAAGAAATTCTATTCATCGAATTCGATATTTCTTATTCCTCATATTGTGAATCTGGGCAAGTACTCTCAGTCAATATGGTTCAAACCGATGATGAATCAGAGCCATTTGAAAATGATCCTTGGGCTCAACAAATGGATACTCAATGGGAACTTCGTTTTGAACAACGACAGCCACCTACAGAAGATGAGGTTATCCAGATTGATGTCGGAGATGGAGTTACGTCAAACCAATATTCATCAGTAAGAATCTTTCTGAAGATGAAAAGGAAGAGCTAATAAAACTTATGAAAGATTACATTGACATCTTTGCATGGAATTATGAAGATATGCCAGGGCTAGATCCTACAGTTGCTACCCATAAACTCAACATTTTGCCTAATGTCAAGCCTATAAAACAACAACAACGACGCTTTAGACCAGATATGATGGATGCAATTGAGGCAGAAGTCAAAAAGCTGATTACGTGTGGCTTTGTTCGTGAAGAACAACACCCAGATTGGGTGGCCAATATTGTTCCTGTTATGAAGAAGAACGGAAAAGTCCGAGTTTGTATAGATTACCGAGATCTTAATACGGCTTGTCCAAAAGATGAATTTCCACTTCCAATTACTGATATCATGATAGACAATACATGTGGTTTTGAACGCATGTCTTTCATGGATGGATTCTCAGGATACAATCAAATCAAGATGCATCCAGAAGATGAGAAGCACACCGCTTTTTATACACCTCTTGGGGTCTACTGCTATACAGTTATGCCGTTTGGTCTTAAAAACGCTGGTGCCATATATCAACGGGCTATGAGCAATATCTTTCAAGAACATCTATAGAAGATAGTTGAATGCTATGTAGATGATATCGCTGTTAAAAGTCGATCAAAGGATGATCACATTCAGGACTTGAGAACAGTATTTGAATTGATGCGTCAGCATCAATTGAAAATGAACCCTACTAAGTCTTTCTTAGGGGTCTCCAGTGGCAAGTTTCTAGGATTTGTCATTACCTCTCAAGGTATCCATGTTGATCCTGACAAGGTTAAAGTAATTCTTGAAATGCGACCTCCTCGTAATCTGAAAGAACTCCGTGGCTTTCAGGGCCGTATTGCCTATATCAGAAGATTTATATCTAATCTTTCTGGGAGATGTCAACCTTTCTTCCGTCTATTAAAGAAAGGGGTATCTTTCGTCTGGGATGAAGCGTGTCAAAAAGTCTTCAATGACATTAAGCAATATTTTACAAATCCACCTGTTCAGGTACCTCCGGTGGTAGGGAGACCATTTTTGCTATATGTTCGAGCTTTAGATCATTCACTTGGCGCTCTTCTAGCACAAAAAAGTGATATGGGTCATGAACAAGCAATATATTATCTGAGCAGAATGATGGTCGGAGCCGAACACAGATATACTCCTGTGGAAAAGGAATGTCTAGCTTTGATTTTTGCCGTCCAAAAGACAAGACATTATGTCACCGGACAGACTATTCATGTCATCTCCAGAATAAATCCCATTCGGGTATTGATGAGGAAACCGAGCATTCTTAATTCCAGGTTAGCTACCTGGGTAATGTTACTCACCCCCTATGATATGATTTATGTACCTCAAAAATCAGTGAAAGGCCAAGCGTTAGCTGATTTCTTAGCCGCTCATCCTATACCTGAAACTTCGAAGTTATATGAAGACATTCCAGACGAAGTAGTGGATTGTAACATGACTTCGAAGAATGATATATGACAATTATATTTTGACGGAGCATCAAGAGTAGGACCTAAAGGCAATATTGTCTCTGGGGTAGGAATTGTCTTGGTTTCTCCTGACAAAATGGTCATATACCGTACTTATTCTCTTAATGAGCCATGCTCTAACAATGTAGCAGAATATAATGCTCTATTGATTGGTCTCCAAGTAGCAAAACAATTGGATATTGAATTCCTAGAGGCTTATGGAGATTCTCAATTGATCGTTAATCAAGTTAGAGGAACTTATGAAGTCAGAAATCCTGATCTCATCCCCTATCATCAAGTGGTAGTCGAGTTGGTCCTTTCATTCAAAGGATTCTTTATTGAATTTGTACCACGTTCTCAGAATATGGAGGCTGACGCTCTTGCCAGTTTAGCTGCAGACTTGGCTGTCCCAATCCGAAGGCAAAATACAATTACGTTGTTAGACCGAGACTTGTTCTGTGTGAAGAGTAATCTGCATATTGAACAAAGTTATACTACAGAGTCAAGTTCCCAACAGAAAGATTGGAGAACTCCATTCATTGATTATGCAGTTCATAGAATTTTGCCTGAAGATCCTAAAGAAGCTGCATCAATTAAGAGACGATCATTTCGATTCTATTATGATTCGTCTTTACATATGCTATATCGTCGTTCATATGACGGGCTCTTGCTGCGCTGTCTCTCAGAAAATGAAGCCAAACAAACACTGCGTGAGGCTCATGATGGTGTATGTGGTGCTCATCAACCGGGTCCAAAGTTGCAAGACCGCATTCGGAGAATGGGATATTATTGGCCTTCTATGATAGCAGATGCTGTGGACTATGCCAGAAGATGTAAAGCATGTCAGATTCATGCTGATTTTATCCATCAACCGTCTGAATTTCTACATCCTACAGCAGCCTCTTGGCCCTTCGAAGCTTGGGGTATGGATGTTATTGGCCCTATTAACCCTCCTTCTGTTAAAGGACATCGGTTTATACTAGCTATAACCGATTACTTTTCGAAGTGGGCAGACGCAGTCCCCCTTGCGGAAGTAAAAACATCTAATGTGATCAATTTTATCAAGCACCATATCATTTATCGTTTCGGGATTCCTCGACGGATAATTTATGACAATGGTCCACAATTTGCCAGTCAAGCATTTTATCGATTCTGCGACAAGAATCGAATTCAGAATTTGGCTTCTACGGCTTATAATCCAGCTGCTAATGGTTTAGCTGAAGCTTTCAATAAGACGATCATCAAACTTCTCAAAAAGTTTGTCTCTTCTAATAAACGTGATTGGAATGAGAAACTTGGAGAATGTTTATGGGCTTATCGAACAATAGTCCGGACTCCTACTGGTTTTACACCATTCTCATTAGTTTACGGATGCGAAGCTGTTCTCCCATTAGAAATTCAGATACCTTCTCTACGAATAGCCATTGCTAATGAGCTAACTACGGAGAATAATGACCGCTTACGACTCCAAGAACTTGAAGGTTTGGATGAGAAGCGTCTTCAAGCACAACAACACATTGAACTGTATCAAGCCCGCATATCTCAAACTTTTAATCGTAAAGTTAAGGAGAGGTCATTCAAAGTAGGCGAGCTCGTATTAGCTGTTCGGAGACCGATGGTAATGACTCATAAAAGTAAAGGGAAATTCCAAGCAAAATGTGAAGGCCCTTATGTAATTGAGTCTGTGTTTTCCAATGGTGCCTATCGGTTGTCAAAGCCCAATGGAGATCTACTCATGCTACCGATCAATGGCAAATTTCTGAAGAAATACTTTGTATAAAAAAAAAGAGACAGAACAAAAAAAAATATAATAAAACTTCTTTTATTATTTTTGTTCAAAATAAAAGATTAAGGACGAGGGCCACTCCCTTCCTTATTGAATACATAGTCGGCCAATGCATAGAAGGCATCGTTTCCTGAATACATGAGAAATTTGCAGGCAGCCATCCTCGATGCTTCTTCTTCAGGAGTTTTCCCTGGCTCTACTAAAAAAGTAAGAATGTCGTCGGGTGGCTTAGGCGCAGAAGAGCTTCCACCTATTTCGATTGAGTCTGATGAGCCTGATGCAGGAAGATCAACAGGGAACGTCTCAATGATACCCTCGACTTTCTGGGAGATTTCATTCTTTCGCTGGGCATCCTCGGAAGACATTTTCAAACAGAGGAGGAGAAATAAGAATGAAGGGTTACAAGCAATTCTTGTCTATTTATGGAGGATGATTACTAACGAACTTTTCTGAAAAGGCTCGTCCATTCATGTTACCAGGTTCATCCATTTTAATTATGGAATTTGAATCGTCCTTTCTGTTCCTAAGAAACACGCTGATTCATCCACCGCCTTGACATTTACGCTCATAACATCCGTCTTCCTAATCCCCAGCTACCAAGGTTTGGTTAAGCTGACTTCTTATTTCCAGGGAAAGGGGTTTTTATACCTTCTATTTTTATCAATTGATTAGAAAGTGGGATTCACTATTTCTCATGTTTTCATGACCTCTGAATAAATATTAAATCTACTTTCTTTTCCTATCTATCATTTCTATTTTTGACCTCTGCATAGATATTAGTCTAATTTTCTTTTTGAGTTCATATATGCTATTATGTCCATATTACCTCTGATAGTATCATATACTCTAAAACAAAAAATAGGATTTCATTTATCTATCATGTCCCTATTACAACCAGATAGATACAAATCATTGATCATAGAAGAATCATCATTTCATTCCCATATCATCAAAAAGTCTATTATATTTCTTAGACTTTCTTACAAGTTATAATGGAAATCTTTTACATTCTTGGATTTTCATTCTATACACCAACAATAACCTAATAGAGATCTATTTCTTCTTTGATCTTCTTTGGCGGGTTCGTTGTTGGTGGCAGTTCCTGACTGTCTGAGCCCCAGTGGTAACCGGAACAGCAGGAATCAAACCCTGGTCTTATCTCTCAGACGAGAGGAGAACCCCAGGGAATGGCAGCCCGAAGGCGTGTTGCTGCCAATACAACTGGTGGATTAGTGGCGGCACCTCAAAGGAGATAAGAACGTATCCAGCATTGGGATACGATTCCTAGTTCTGCCGTGAAAGGAACTCTACTACCCGATTCCTCGGGGTAGAGTTGACTCCACCATCCAACTCTCCGTGTATAAAGGCTCTTCCTACCAACAGAGGAAGACCCTTCTATCTCACGAAGAGTTCTGAGTTGTCTGATTTGCGCGTCAAAAGCGCATGAGCTCCCAGATGTTGATGTCAGAAGAACGTTCTTCACAGTGTCAAAATCGCCAATACCGGTTCTGGAAAAGCTGCTCAGCCAAACTTCTGCAGAAACAATAAAGAAGAAGTATTTTTCAGAAGTTTTATCAGATGCGTATTAAACGTTAATTAAAAATAGATCAACAAGGCTTTTACGCCGATGATTCAACAAGGCTTTTCTTACGCCGGTGATTCAACAAGGCTTTTACGCCAACGCTTCAGCAAGGCTTTTACGCCAGTGCTTCAGCAAGGCTTTTACGCCAGTGCTTCAGCAAGGATTTTTCACCAGTGCTTCAGCAAGGCTTTTACGCCAGTATTCCAGTGAGTTTTTATGCTCGTCAAGAATTTACATTCATAAAGTAGATGTATTCAACGAAAAATTCGAAAGACAAATACTTGCTTACTATCGGATTTACCATTTGAGTCGAATGGTTTGGCTCTAATGGTGGTTGAATCTGCGTCTAAAGACTGGGCGTACAAAAGAACACTGTGGGAAAGCTCCGCCATCCTCATTTGTTGGAGAGCAACATTACAGAAAGTTATATTCAGAGGAATGAGTACGAGAATATGTGAAACATTCTCGGCTATTTATAAAGGCTGAAGAACTGTTAGGAAGAGTCTATTTCGGGGGAAGATCCTATTTAAAGGCTCTCGTAACCACAAGACAGACGCCACGTGTCGGTTTATTTCTCGGGAATGAACAACCATAGAAACAGTCAAAATAAAATGTTGAACAGTTCTATCTATTAACAGATGAGATTAACATCAAGATCTTATTTATAAAGAGGGAAGTGGACCCCTACATATAAGAGAGTCGCAATACATGGAATTTCATTTCCCCTCTCCTTCGTTGGACTGACGAAGGGAGGCACCCAACTCACGCATGTTGTGAATCCCGGAGCGACGCATCAGATTTAAAAATGCTTCTGCATCTTCGGAGCATTCATATGCAGTTGAGGGGCCACCATCAATACGACTGAAGACTGCTGGAGTTAATCCGAAGCACGCTACAAAGTTGCGTGCTCGCTCAAAGTCAATCCTTGAGCCCGAAGCCTCCTCATTGTTAATCTCCTTCTTGGGCGCCATGTCACTATGGAGATGAATGACAAGAGTGAAGAATTTCTCCTTATTTATACGGTTAAATCAGCTCTTCATATTCCTCATTGGAAATGGTTCATTATAAATGCAAAACTCGGGGAAGCGAAAAGGCCTTTAAGAGTTTCTAAAAAGGAAATTTATTGTGACAATTAAGTGTTGACCGACACTGTTGAAGATTACGCCGACTGTTGGACATCCCCGCTTTTACGCGGATGGCTGTTGCGTATCCCAAATTTTACGCTAGCAGGTCAAAACTCAACTTTTACGCTTCTGTTCAAAGTATTTTAAATTTTGGAGATATTTGAAAACTTTGAAGGGGGTCTTGTAGGAGCGTAAAAAGTGCTTCAAAGAAAGAGTCATCTCATTCATAAGTGATCTGCTTTACGCCTAGAGGAATGGGTAATCTCTTTACGCCCAAGATTAGGCTAATCGCTTTATGCTTAAGCAAGCTGATCATTTTACGCTCGGGGCTACACCCATGTTTTTATGCCAAGGACAGAGCAGTCTACTTCACGCTGGACAAAGCTGTCAAATCTAGCATTTAATGCAAACTCTGACATGAAAATATTAATGATGGCATTTACCACAGAATTCAATGGAATTTGTCTTATACAAAAACCATTGTTGTCGTTTATGGAGATCGAGCTACTTTACGCTCATTAAATGGTTTCTTTTACGCACAGAGTTTTTCATGAGTTCTTACGTTCATAAAACAATGTGTGCGTAAAGTCTATTTGAGCCATTTTACGCTCAAGGTTATTCAATAACCAATTTACGCAGGAGACCTATGACAGAGCTATTTTACGCTCATCTCACTGTTTTACGCTCATAGGATATTGGAGCTGTTTTTACGCCCTATTCTTTCTGGCCAGTATGGAACGTGGTTTGCTTACATGGCCTTCATGCCATATATTTTGAAGAACGTGTGTACATGCATCCTATTCTCGCTGAAATGATGGGACGCGTGTCAACGTATGCAAAGGATGACTCTGATCATGGGTGGCAGTTGTTAGCGTAAAGACAGATTTTGGTGTCTTTTTACGCTCAGAAGCTCTAGTCTATAAATAGACTCATTTTTCTCAAAGAGACAGACAGAGAGAGAACATGAGAGAATAGAGAGATCAGGACTTCGAGATTTTGATTCTCCAGAGCATTCTTCTTCAACTTTTCTTCCAGAACAGAGTGAAGCAAAGCAGGAAAGCATTCGGCCTCGCCATCAGTGCCCAAGTACGTCGATACCTTTCTGGTGACTTAGTTCTTCCAAGTTGTTCTACTTCAAGCAGTGATCTTCTTCATCATCATATGGTCCAAGGAACAAAGTGATCATTTACGAATCAGACTTCCATAGCAATACTTTCCCAGAATCAAATTTGTACTTCTTGTACTCTTTTTCTCGTTTTATTTTCAAAATCCAACACTTTTGTTTGGCAATTTTGTTAAGTGAAACACCTATTTAATGTCATGTTGAGGAGTTCTTGCCTCTTTTAGAGCTTGACCTAGGAATTGAAGAAAATATATTTTTTTCCCTTCCAAAAATTCTCATTTTATTTATTTGATCTTCTTTTTCATCCTAGTCTTTTGCATTAGGTTCTAATTTCTGTATATTTAATATTTCTGGAGGTTAATCTCAGTTTTGGGCTCATTTGGAGCATTTGGCCATCTAGAGGAATACCCCCCATTTGGAGCTTTTTCTTGCAATTTGCACTCATAGGTAACCACCCTCAAATTGTGTTTTAATCTCGATTTTATTGCATGATGGTTTAGGAATAGGTGTCCCCTAATTTCTGGAGGAATTTCGTGTCATTTGCATTAGGTTACGTGTCCGTATCGGACACGTATCGAACCCATAGACTAGGTGTTCGACGAAATGCTCGAACCATTTCGATTTGCTATTTTTGCAAATCTACTTGAATAGAATCCTAGATCTAGATGTGTTTGTTAATTTTTGTGAAGAGTGTTAGGTATTTTGGTGTCTTGTTGTGTCGGATTCTCGAGTTGGACACGCTGTGCACGTACGTACACGGTGTCCTGCATCACGGGCTGAATATCTCCCGATATAGGACACATGGACACGCCAATTTTGGTGAGCATGATGGGGCAATGTCTGCCACCATCCTTCCAAAATTTGGGGCCATATGGTACAGTGTGCGAGGAGTTCTCCTCCTCGCACTGGCCGCACTGGCCGCGCACGCGCTGTGCACGCGTGGAAATTGGCCACTGACACGGCTCTAAAGCCGACACGACACGTGTCTAGGACACGGTGCAGGGCCAAGGACACGTAGCCCTATATGTGGCGAACACGTGGGCATGACCACGACTTGTGTCGTGCAACATGTCGTGTCCTAGCTCGCTCTGCACCTCAGCACGAAGATTTTCTGAACTGTGTCGTTTTGCTGTGTTCATTTTGTTTGGACACGTTCGTGTCCAGTTTACTGGACACGAACACATCCCCCACGATATGTGTAATGTATACCTACCCACTGCACACCTTACTTGTTGATTTATTGGTTTTCTTTTCGAATTTAAAGGTTGTTTACACTATTGACTGATACCATGTGCGTTTTCGAAAATCCTGAATTGATTTCAGTTTAACCTGATTTAAATGGTGTTTAATTCATCATATTTGATTCATGCATATGTAATAGATACTACTAGTTGGGTTTTACATGTTAGAATTGGATTTTGCTCTTTGAATGAGATTTTGAATTACTTGTTGAAGGTGGAATGATATGTGACTGATACATGCAGTCTTTTAATTCTGATTTTAGTTGTCTCTTCTAATACTGATTTTAATTGCTGTTAATTGCTATATATATGATGCCCCACATGTGTATTAGTTAATGCTAAGTGGGATTAGCATGTTAGTTTAGGTTTTCACTCAAATGAATGGATTTTTGAATGTAGGATGGACTGCAAATGGGTCGACTGATACACGTTTACTATTTTTTTCCAATTCTGAGAATTTTTCCCTGTTTTGTAATGTTTTTCCCTGTTTAAATCCCATGTTTGAATCCTACACATGTGTAATGGATCACTACAATGTTAGTTATTGACTAATGTTAGGTTTTAGATTTCAAATTGGGTTTGAGGGTGTTGAATGATATATAAAACACTGTTAGACTGTTAGTTTAGTATTTATTTTACTGTCATTTTATTTCTTTTATTAAAACTGATTTCGAGTTTATTTACTATGTTTTAATTCATATGCACTGTGTTAGACTGCTAGGATGAATTCCCATGTTAGTTTAGGATTTGCATGATTGATTGGGTTTTCGAAATTCGGCTTGGAGTGGTTTTGAAACTGTCGAATTGGTCTCAGGTTCTTGAGAACCATTTGCTAGAAATTGTTAACACTAAGTCCTGGGTTTGTACATTGTGGACACACTCTCTATTAGAAAATCTGAGAATCACTGATATTACACTGTTTCAGCCACACAACCCCTGTCTCATATTTGTTCACTGCTATATGTAAACTGAATTTAATGTTTAGGCTTCATACTTCATATGTTAGGTTGGCTTGAGTTGTGTGTTGCAATGTGTTCGTATTTTTCCAAATTCCTGAAACCTGTCACACTGAAACTGTTGAGAACTTGAAAACATGTTTACACACACTTTGTACCATCTCTGAGACACTTGGACACTCATTTATACACTCCTTGACACCCTAACTATTGACACCACTGTCATGAACACACACCCTTCATGATTGGTTATACACACATATGTTAGTTTACAGATTTCACACACAATCACCTTCCCTGTTTTGTATGTGTATAAGCATTCCCTATGTATCTCTATATATAAGTATATAGATATGCCTCTATGTACTAATATATATATACATGTAAATGCCTTTGTACCTAAACATGAATACTTGTGTGCAATATATGATGTGAGTATCCTATCTATGCAAGCATGGGTATATAGAGCTAAATGAATGCATGAATATATGTATAGATGATATGTATAATGTGTGATGCCTTGTGGCTTGTGATGTTGCTTGGTTGTATGCTAGTCTAGGCTTGGTTAGGCCTAGTGAGACTTGACTGGACTAGGATTGACCTAGTTTGACCTAGAATTGACCAAGGTTGACCCAGAGTTGACCAAGTTTGACCTAGACAGTTGACCAGGTTTGACTTAGAGTTGACTTTGACCTAGAATTGACTTAGAATCATGTAGATTGCATCGTAGACTCCATTTGTCTTATTTTAAACATATTATAACCCATATTACTCTATTTAGGGCCTTGTGACTCCGGTGCAGACATCTGATATTACACTACTCTTTTCAGAGTAGCAGGCAAGTACATTCTCTGATAGTTCTTCCATTTACTTATCGTTTACTATATTTCAGTTGTAGCTAGTTCTATCTGATTCTCTGTTTCAAACACGATTTGATATTGCTGGATCCATTTCATGCGACACTCACTTATTTATGTCTGGCCTCTATTTCTGGAACCACCTACTGGAACCACCCTGGACTCATTTACAGGAACCACCCTGGAATCATTTACTGGAACCATTCGTGTACTGGCTGGACTTATACCTATTTTCGTGTCGGATTATGGATTCACTTATACTTGCTGGACGGGGAAATATTAGAATAGGCATGTGAACATACCCAAATACAGGAACCACTCCCTTGGAACTATACTGGAACGATAGCCATCCCACACTTGGCCGAGTGTGCGGTGTGTTATATTACCTACAGCCGTTCACATGTCGATCCCGATATTTTAAAACACACTGTTAGAGTATAGGCTCGACTCACCCTGGAACCTTTGATCACTGACTGGACTCACCTCATACCGGACCCTTCTTGTACTGAAATCACCTGGTATCAGATTCATGTTGTCTGATTTACTTGGGTTTTGTACTTGTTTACATTTATATTCTGGGCTTATATCATGCTACTCTAGTTCAGCTAGATTATATATACAGTCTTCATTGCCATCATTCTTCTCTTGTTTTACTTACCTTACTTTCCTTGAATCTTAACTGTTTCTCTATACCATCACCTGTATACAAACTACCATATTCATCAATAAAACTGTCTATAACTGCTTTATAGTTCTCTGTCATTTAAATTGGGATTTCTTGATGAGTTGTACTCTTTCTTGTAGTGACCCTTCTGTCCGCAAATGAAGCATCCCCCTTCGTAGACAAAGCACATGCTCGCCTCATGCCAAAAGGAACCGTACTTGGCACATCGCGATGATGGGTTATGTCCCTGGTAACCGCCATGGTTCGGATACTTTGACGTATGATTGTTGCCTCCCGTATAGCTAGGACGTTTGTGATTGGAGTGGCGCACAATGTCGTCAGCACCGGAAGGATACAGGCTCTCAAGACGGAGAGCGTGATTCAGGGCCTCGCCCACGGTCTTGTACTCCGGGACCCCGACATGCGCACCGATAGAGTGTCGCAGACCCACTCCGAACCGTCGCACACGGCACTCTTCTGTAGGCAGAAACTGACCAGCAAACTTGGACAACTTGTTAAATTCTGCGGCATACTGTTCTACTGTCTGATTCCCTTGCTTCAATTGCATGAATTTATTTTCCTTTGCTTAACGAACGGCTGATGGAAGGTATTGGACTTCAAAAGCTTTGCGGAACGTGGCCCAAGAGATCGGCACGGTGGTGTTGTCCGGTTGGATTGCTCGCTTGTACACGCCCCACCAGTCGAGCGCGTTCAACCGTAGTTGAAGTTGTGCGCAGGAGACTTGCTTTGATTCTTCAATGCCGAGAAGCTCGAAGTGATCTTTCAGCTCTTCCAACCAGTCGATCGCCATAGAAGGGCCTTCGGTACCGCTGAAGGAAGTGCGGCATGCCTTCTTGAATTCTGACACTTCAAAGTTGTACTTTTTCGGTGCTGCTGGTTGACGCTCGGGCTCCTCCGTATCGACTTCAATGGGTTGGATCATCGGCACTGTGGCAGTAGGTACGATGACGGTAGGCACAGTCGCAGAATTTTTGTTGGCCGCCTTTGTCTGTACAATCTGCTGCAGGGTATCCAGCTGCTTTTGTTGAAGTTTGGCATGTGCGTCGAAACGAGCTTCGAAGCGAGCTTCGAATTGGGCCTGTCGTTCCTCTGTCTGTTGATGTCGGTTCTCGGACAGGTTCCGCTGCGCCTCCATCATGCGCAGCATCCTTTCGATGGTATCGTTAGAAGGTCCGACCCGCGAACGACGCGAACAACTAGAGTAGCTAGAAGCGCTCTGCTCTCGCTCGGCCGTGGGTTCCGTCACTTCTGCTATACAAAGGCAAACGCATCAGTGACAAATTATTACGGACTCATTGTATGGAACAACTTATCTCATCGATGCGAGGTCAAAGGATGTAAAGCCGTGCTCTGATACCATTATGTCATGTCCCGATTTCGTAGAATCGATAGTCGTCCCCCGGGCGTGATGCCGTACGAACCTAAATTGCGATCTCACAAGGCACATTCATAAGGCTATCCGAAACACAACATCAAGTTAGAGTACGCAGAGAAATTGATTGACACATTTGGAATAGAAGTAGACTTTTTATTGATAATAAAACTTTATTTATTCATTTACATTGACTTCATTACATTCATTGCCGCACGGGCTACAACATGACTCGACTTACAAAACGAACGCCGATGAGATAGTCGTTCCATACATTACATCCCTTTTTACAAGCAAAAACATAACACTTTCCACCTGCTATCGCGGGTAGTCGAGTCGTCATTTTCTTTTGGACTGAGTGCGGGATCTTCTTCAAAAGGAATCCAGAAACAAGCCTTCACAAGCGGACGAGGCTTCAAAAGTGTCCACGCCGCCTTGAGATTTTAAGCGGCACGTCCTTCGTGGTTTGGGGTACCTGCATGGAGAGCGAGGATCAGTACATTACACTTTGTACTGGTGCGTGGCTATTTAAGTTCCAAGCTCTCATTTGGTTGAAGAGTTTATATGACTTAATGTATGAATGTTTCTAACCATCCTGATGGATTTCAACAAGCATATGTCTAGCATAATGAAACTTACGTTGAACTTACCCAAGGCGGACCGCACCGCGCCTTATGAAACTTACCATGTTCTTCCCTGTCAATTGTTAACATTTTTTATATCAAGTGCAAAATGTACGTGTGATTGGTCACTGGCATCACAAGCCATCATGGACGTATAGCTTTGTTAATCGAGGTCCTTTCAACGCAAGTAGCTAGCTCCATTGCAAGTCTCCGCTTAACCTGTGCTGAAACCTTATACACGACTATACCCTGTTTCCTTCTAGGCCGAAATGGTCCCGTGGCCTCGGGTTGCCGCTCGAGGAAACTATCGCCTTGTCGACAAGTTGTCCATAACCGTGCGAAGACATATTTTCCTTTTTAGTTATTAAGACATAGCCTACATTCTCTTTCAAAACTCAATCCTTTTCCCGTGTTCGTGCCCTTGCATTCATCCTTTCATTCGCAACAACATTATCGATTTACCTAGAAAAGGGGTCGAGAAGAGAAGGGTCAGCCACTCACCTTGAGCTTACATCAGGTGAGAGAACTTGTTGGTCGCGCTAGACATCGCCTACGCGATTACCTGAAATTGCACAAGCAACCGATTAGAACACTGCATTATTCAAGAAGTTCGATAGGAAATACGAGTTCGAAATGCAAGCCATGAAAACCATCGAAAACATTCACGAAAACGCATTCAGAAAACAAAGCCAAAACCAACGCAAGCGGCGTGAAAAGCAGAGCAACGGGAGGTCTCTCCCGACTTAGCCGCAGAGTCAATCCTTGAGGCGTAATCCGCTGAATATGGGACTTGGTTCCGAAGAAGCCATTCCATAACGAGGAATGGATCTTAATTCAACCGTTCCCGTTCGATCGATTCGATCGATCCCGACTTATCGGTCCCGACCGAGTCGATAGCGACAGTGTTCCTTTCTCGCGCACCCCGTGGACGGAATATGGGGCACGATGTAGGGATGGGGCACTACAGGGGGGCACTGACGGGGGTCGAGGGGACAACGCCCCAAAAGGTATTCAATTTTCACAAACTGGGTACATTTGGATAGTTGTCGTCAAGAAAGAAGCTATCATATATATATATATATATATATATATATATATATATATATATATATATATATTTGATCCGCTTCCTATTAACCCCCTCGTCTCCCCATCCCCGTCTTCCCTGCCACCCCCTCCGCGTCTTGCCGGCAGCTGGTCCCCCTTCCACTGCCGGCGCTCACCTGCCCTCGCCTCCTCCGATGCCCCGTCTCCGCTCCGTGCGACGCGCCGGCGGGTGGCCCGACGTACCTTGCACAGTACGCCCCCTCGTGCAGCGAGCTGCCGCTTCGGGCCCCGCACCCGCACCTAGGGCACCGTGTCCACCCACCCCCCTAGGGCCCCGTGCCCACCCATCACCCTCTCTCGGGTTGCGTGTCAGGCCTGACCCCGCACATGCTGCGGTTTTGGATTTTGAATTTTTTTAGAAACTTTGCTTTTTAGAAAAGTCGAAATGCAGATTTTTCGGATTTTTGGTCCCTCAAAAATCAGATAAATCCTATATTTAGAATTTCTACATATTTTTTTCTTGCTTATCAGGTCTTTTTTTGTGTTTTCCAGCCCTGCACCTGTATAGCTCTTCATGAGCCCACCTTCGTTTTCAATAAATCGTCTTTGTTAAATTTTTTTATTAAAATAATAATATATATATATATATATTTTATATATAAACCATATCAATAAATCGTCTTTTTTTATTTATGTATAAACCATATATATATATATATATATATATATATATATATGGTTTATATATAAATAAAAAACAATCCCGAACCCAGCAAAGTAACTAAACCCCCACAACCCAGCATATTCCAGGCCGAGCCCGACCCCATAGCAGCAAACCGAGTATTAATATATATACCGAGCGTATATAGGAAATTGGAGATCGAGAGATCGAGAGGAGAAACTCGAAAATCCTAACTCTAAACCCATCGCGCCCCACCCGCTGGACCGCCGGTGCGTGCTCCTGGACCGCCGCGCGCGGCCACGCGAGCCGCCGGAGGTCGCACGCGCACGAGAAAATAGAGCAGCGATAGCAGTAATAGTTGGCGAAAGGGCCGACTTCGCATCGACCGTTCTCCACGATCTCTCGATCATTCCATGAACCGATTCTTCAGGTACGATCCCGACATGACCCCCTCCAAGCCTATTCTTTTACTTTGTACATAGATGCCTTCGATCGCTCGAAAAGTCGACTCAAAGTCGACGAAAAACATGTTCAAAATAGGGAACCGAACCAGTCCAACCCACCTATTCGGAAGGCCGATCTTGGTCGAACCATTGAGAAATCTAGGAAACCAATTAACAACAGTCCTAGACAACCTATAGGGCACTGAAACCCAGTTTATAGAAATTGATTTCCTCGACTGAGCGCCGAGAAATCGGCAACCCAAAATGACCAAAAAACTATTTTAAAATATTAAAAATATAGAAAATTCCTTCGATACGATGTGCATTCTGCCAATCCGGGCGATATGGTCAGGAACCGAAAGCATTGAAAGGTGTGTATCCGCTTCGTAGACGTGTGGACTTTGACGGAATTCAAATTGGTTGCGTGTGCGCGACGAATTTGATGCGTACCCGTCAAAATTTACCATATCGACCTCTGTGAAAATTTCCTAATTACTTTGTGTACATTCATCAAATCAAGACGAAACTTGTGCCAACATGACCGTATTATTTTTTTGGTCCTGTATGCCAAGTTTGGTCCGATTCTAAGACAGTTGATCGGATCGCTGTTTTGCGGGCCCCATGATCCGACTCAAAGGGCGATTTTTGTGCACGGCCAGTCGAAATCCAACTTTGGACATACGATTGGGTTCGTATCAAAAAATTGGACCTATAGACATATAATTTGACAATTTTATAGACAATAGACTTTGGCACATTTTTTGGTGCAAACTCGGTCCAACGGCGGACACCGTTTTAACCCAAAATTATCGTTTTGCCCCTGTGTCCAGAAGTGGACTTAAGGACAGGCAATTCTAGCTAATTTGACTATTATAAAACGTTGGTAACATTTATTTCAGTATCCGAAGACTTCTGCATGTGTTGACTGTTGTGGCTCACTGAGTGGTATAGTTTTATCGGTTTTACTAGTACAGGACCTCAGGCGAGTACATCTCTGATAGTTCTCATATTTGATTATCTCTATGAATCATATACGTAGTAGTATTTTACATTGATATTTTATTGGTTCTTGACACGACGTTACACGAGATAGTAGTTATGGATTCTTTACATGTTGTTCGTAACCAATCTATTACCGTGTTCGTGACCTGTTGGGATCCATGAGTACTGGTCGGGCAAAGAAATACTCTAGACATGTATACAAACCCAAAATTATTCTTGCCTAATACAGTCGCACACTTCACGTGCGGGGTGCCGGATCTTATTCTTGCCTAATAGCAGTCGCATATTTCATGTGCGGGGTGCCGGATTTACCCTTAGTCATTTATATATCGAAGTAGTATTTTAACTCACTAGATAGATACAGTTTCTGGTTCTACAGTATACATTTCTAGTTACATGTCTACTCTGTTTGAATACTCACTTGTCATTTTCACCATGCTCGGCTTTTGCTATGATTCCATGTTTATCTTTTCGTCGTGTATTTTATTATTATTTACAGATTTATGGATTTCGTCATTTATTGTATATGTTGTGAGAATGTACTCGTCCCATTCCTAACTGGAAACCAATATTTTTCAGATTTAGCCGCGACCACTCTTAGCACTGGGAAGGCATGGGTATGCTGAGGTCAACCTAGATAGTTGAATTAGCTATCTTTTCTATTTTGAGAGACATTATATTTTCTAGCAAATGTGAAATTGTGAAACCTTGTAATTTATAAACTTGTTTTAATAATGTGAATGAGCAATAAATGTATATTTTATGATTTTGAGCATCTTGGCCGTGACAGCGTTCTACTGCCGACTCTGCGGCGTAGGCTGGCTTGGACACGTGTCGTATCCGAAAAGCGGGTACAGATCGTGACAAGTTTTTTTGGTGGCCCATGCAGGTCAGTTTTCACAAATTGTGCGAACTCGTGGTAGTACCATTTAGTCATACTACTGCGAGCATGCGACTAGGAAATGCTCATTCACAACTAGGAGTAAATCAATTTTAAAAGAATGGTTAGGACTAGGAGTCCCTAATTTAAATTGACATTTGGGTAGTTAAGGTTGCTACATAGGTCTCACTAGATGACTTTCATAGAAGGATACACTATCGCATTTTGATTGGACGGTATTTCTCAGGAGGGTAGATTCGTAACATCCTCCCGAAAGTTTGAAAAATATCCTCTTATTTATTTATTTGAATTAAAATATGATTTTAGAATTTTATAAATATTTAATATAGACGGCCTTAGTCACGGTTAAGTTTCGGAGTGCAAGATAACCAAGAATTTTGGCACTGAGAGTGTGGTCGAGTGCTTTGACTAGTGTTCTAGCCATGGTAGAGGAGGCCGAGTCATAGGTGTGCACTAACTAAAAAAACTAGGCCAAATCGTGACATAACCCTAGGAATAATTTAATTACTTATTATTAAGATTATTGGCTTTTAGAAAACCTGGTTGTTCCAAACTTGCCCGAATCCAACCCAAGTCCTAGTGGTCATGTAGAGTGACCAACATCGTCCATGTAAATATATAGATGTGTATATATATTGGTAGTTCATTTCTAGTATTGTGAATAATTTCTATAAATTATATATTGAATATAATATATGTATTATTGCTATTTAAATTTATATTTTACTTGGAAATAGGATAACCTTCTCATAGAATGATATTTTGGGATTTACTTAGGCTATACATATATATTTGCGTATAAATATATTTATAATAGGTAGACATAGTGCTGTATACATATTTTCCCTTGATCCTGAATATTAGAGAAATATAAATTTAAGTTTATATTTCTTTTGCCTTCGGTCATTTTCTTCTTAATCATGATCATTTGTACAACTTCGTTTTATACCTTTTCTAAACATCGCCGTATCATAAGTTCGTATCACTTATACTCTTTTCCTTGGACCTAAGGAATTATTTAAAATAACTTCTCACTCAATTGTCTATTAATCTCGAGTTAAGTTTTCGGATTCAAAAGTTTCATCTCAATCGTTGAATATTGAATATCTGTGAAATAAGGATTATAAGATTTTTTTACTTATTTTGACTTCGATCATTATCCTTCATAATCAATTGTTTTTTTTTCAAGAAGCTGACCTTATACTTGAAGAACAGGTACTTACACTTTTCTATCTTTATCAACTTGTATGATATTTTAAACTCCTTTGATATTCTTGGAGATATAGTTGGAATAATTTTGATGACTTGCGATGACAGGACAACAGCGCACTGTCGTCACTTATTTGAATTATCGAGACTACGGGTTCACTGCAGCCAGCAGCGTACTGGCGTGGCATGACCCCTAAGTTGAAATAATTTCAAGTAAGTGTGAGTGATCGAACATTATTAAAATTATGTCTTGGTCATCTTATTTTATTATTGAGTTGTCATGTCAAGATTAGATAGAGTTGAATAGGGTATTCGTTATCGCAACATAGCTTGAGTTGTGGAACCAAGGATTTAATGCAGCTAGCTGTACTCTAGCGAGGCATAAATTCTCGGTAAAATGACTTCGATCATGTTTACGAGTTTCGAATACCATAGAGACTACGTCTTATTGGCATATAAATATTAAGTTTTCAAACTGATTTGTGCTTATTCCTAGTCATAATCTTCTCAATAAACTAGTAATTCTCCCTTCTCTTCTTATCCTTCTATTTTTCAGATTGTCATCTTTTAATATAATTTCGACTGGATTCCTAAACCTATCTAGATTTTGATTCTAAACTCGTGCCTAAATAATTGTGGATAAATATTTTAAGCATTTTTGGATTTGATCCTCCTTGAACAATTTCGATCATGACTAGACTCCTTTTATTATATTTCGATCGAGTCAATTTGTATCCTTTCCTAGGTTTGATTCTATGATCATGCCTACACAATCGTTCGTGTTAGAACGATTTCGATTGGATCATCCTTAAATACTTTTTGATCACAACCAAACTATTCGATTCTATTTTGATCGTGCCAATTCGCCTGTTATCCTAGAATTCAATTCCATGATCGTGCCTAAATAATTTTGTTCAACTAGTTGTTCGTACCAAGATGATTTCAATTTTGATCGACCTTAAACCATTTTTTATCAAGACTAAATCATAATCGTGTCTATAATTTCAACTAAATCATAGCTAAGGTTATACCTTCGTTCCAACTACGGTCATGACTATTTTGATCATGATCATGCTCGTGCCAACTTCCTATTTTCACCCTGCTTGGATGACTTGTACGATTAGCCTTGATCGTGACTGCCTCTTAAATGCGACTGAAATCCTGTTTAGATTTTATCGAGAACCTTGGTCATTCCTTAAAAAGCTAGTAATGACTCAACCATGCTGACCATAGATTGGTCGTGCCCAACCATTTCACTCTTGATCATTCTTAAAAATATTTGCTTGTCAACTAGACCATTTGATCGAATACTGGTCGTACCAAATCACACTCTCCTTTCGTCTATTACCTTTATCATTTTTACGCGTGACTAATTAGATCATGAATCATATCACTCCCTTGATTATACCATTCGTCGTTTTATTCATATCAATTAAAAATTTAATTTCTAATTATTCTTCATAGTCGTGCCTAATCGTGCTCTTTGAAATTTGAAGACGAAATATTTCTAAGGTGGGTAGAATTGTAAACCCACATCCCTGCTTTCAAATTTTTTTATTTTGTTTTATTTTAATAAATTTTAGTTAGAAAATAGATTTTATTTGTAACCACTATCAAATATATTTTGATGACAACATAATTTTTGTCAAACTATTTTGGATTTAGAATTTATAAAATATCGTTTAAATTATTTGCTAATATTAATTATCAATTAAATTTATTTTGTTATATTATAATTAGTTTGATTCAGTCGTGGACTAACAAAGATATGTACAGTTTAAATAATATATACCATATTTTCCAAGTCATTTTATAAACATATCATTCATTTAAATTATTATTGTATTATATTTAGATTCGATCAAATACATTTTTTTAATATTTTAATAAAACCTTGAATTATTTTTAAAATTATTATGGATTGATTTTGATTTGTTAAATCCAATATTTATTTAAATCTTAGAAAGATTTGATCATCCTAGTCCTTAATTTCGAGGACAAATCATTCTAAGGTGGGTAGGTCGTAAGCCCCCTTTTCGGTTTCTTACATTCTCCATTTAGTTTATTTTAGTTTAATTATTTTTCCAAATCGGAAAATAATTTTTATTATATTTCTATTTTAGATATTTTGGGAAAAAAGTAAGGAGAGATTTGCAAAACTTTAGAAAAGATTTTATTCTAGGATTATTGGAATTACTATTTTATCAAGAGTTATATTAAATTCAAATTACTACTATATTATTTTAGAAGATATTGCATTTGTGGAAAACATACAACTATAAGTAACTGAATTATTTTAAACAATATTTTGACAATTGATTTTATTACAAGAATTATTTAAAGTAATAGGTATTATTTTAGACAATATTTTATGATTGATTTGGAGTATGATTGGGTTAAATCCCAGTTCCCAGAACCCCCAATCATCCAATCCCTAATACTAAACCTCCTTGCCTGATTTTCGAAAATTTTTATTCATTTATTCATTCGCATATTTTATTTGTCGGGGTGGAAGGCAAATTTCGTCGATACTTTGTTTATGATTATTTTCTTTAGCAAACTTGTTTCAAAATTAAAGTTGAGAGCATTTTTGGGCTTTTAGAGTTTCAAACACTTTCTCTCTATTTTATTTATTCGATCAATTTCTTTTATCATAAATTTCTACTACCTTTCCCCAATCTACCAAGTCTGCCTATCCTAGTAGTCCTTAAATTTGAGAACAAATTTATTTCTAAGGTGAGTAGATTTGTAATCCCCCTTCCCAAAATTTTAATATATTTTATTTTATTTTAATTGAAATACGATTTTTAGGAATTTATAAATAATTAATTAGTTAATTATTACGGTAGATGACTTTAGCCATGGTTGAGTTTTGAAGTACAAGACGACCAGGAATCATGGCACAGATAGTGCAGTGGCGTGCTTTGACTAGTGTTTAGCCATGGTAGGGGAATGCCGAGCCATAAGTGTGTCCTAACTAAGAAAACCAGGCCAAGTTGTGACATGACCACTATAAATAATTTTATTATTTATTAATTAGATTACAGACTCTTTGGAAGACTCGGTGTACCAACTTAGCCCGGATTTTTCCCGAGCCAAGCCTGAAACTATGTAGTCATATAGTGCGTCCCAAGATGTCTTTGTAGATATGCATTGTGTAGTAGTATTTTAATTTAATAACCTAGTAGACGACTTTTATAGATAAATGATAGTTATATAAATATTAAATATGTTATTGCTATTAAAAGGTACTTTATTTTGAGAATAAAATATATACATATACACTAATCCACTTGGTTACTAGCTTAGAGTAGCGTAATAAATATTGCTTGCTATTTTATATGTAGGTATTATTCTAGGAGTATACCAATATAAGGGTTATATGTATAAACAAATATAGGTATATATATTTTTGGTATGTAATTATCATATAGGACTTTTACAATAAATTGATATATGCACATATAATAGGTGTGTGTGTACAGACAAGGCACTATACTAGGAATAACTAATATTAAGACTTTTTGGGATTTATGGAGTAATATACATATATAAATATATGTAGTTATATATATATATATATATATATATATATATATATATATATATATATATATATATATATATATATATATATATATATATATATATATATATATATTTATATATATAACTACATATATAAATATATGTAGTTATATATATATATATATATATATATATATATATATATATATATATATATATATATATATATATATATATGTTAATATATATATATATATATATATATATATATATATATATATATATATATATATATATATATATATATATATATATATATATATATATATATATATATATATATATATGTTAATATAGAAAAAGAGAAACAAAAGAAATAAATAATAATAATATATATATAAATAATTAGGAATTGTGGAAATAAACAAAATGTTAATAGATATACTCTAAATCTTGATATATATATATATATATATATATATATATATATATATATATATATATATATATATATATATATATATATATATATATATATATATATATATATATATATATTTTTTTTTTTATATGGTATTGTGTATATATATAAATAATTAGGAATTGTGTATATATATATATATATATATATATATGGTATGGTGTATATATATATATATATATATATATATATATATATATATATATATATATATATATATATATATATATGGTATGGTATAAGTATAAATACATATATATATACCATACCATATATATATATATATATATATATATATATATATATATATATATATATATATATATATATATATATATATATATAGCCCTTGTGGTTAAGTGGAGGGGCTCCCCTAGCGGTGGGCTAGGTTCGAGCCCCCCCTTCGTCCCGAGGTGGCTGGGGCGGCCTTTGGCCGCGGCCTCGGGTGCGACCCCGTGCCACACCTTACCCCCCCCCTGGCCCCCCCCCCTCCCCCCGGGTTACCCTCCCACTCCCGGACCCCCCCCCCCCCCCCCCCCCCCCCCCCCCCGGGCCCCCCCCCAAAAAAAAAAAAAAAAAAAAAAAAAAAAAAAATATATATATATATATATATATATACACAGAAATCTTCTCCTACGGGAATGACTTACGGGACAAACTTACGGGATGAGAAAATATACGTATGGTTCTCTTCTTTATTTCTTTCACTTTAAAAATGTTAGATCTCTCCTTTAAAAAAGGAACCTATCTCTATCTTAAAGATAAGTCTATTTATTTTTTAAATAGTGATAAATTTATTTATTTATTCAAAAAATAGAGATAAAAAAGTTAATTTTATAATTTTTTAAAGTAGAGATGAATTGTTTTAAAATTTTTTATCTTTAAACGTAAATATCTTTTTAAAATGTTTTTCAAAAATATACTTAATGTTAATGTTAATTTTAATATTATTTCTCATGTTAGTTTTTTGGTGCTAACTTTTTTTTTGATATTAATTTTAATTTTAATTTCAACATTAACATTAAGTTTAATTTAACATTAACATTAATATTAACATTAACATTAATATTAATATTAACATTAAAATGTAATATTAAAATTAATATTAAGATTAATATTAAGATTAAGAATATAATTTAAAATTAAGATTAGAATTTAAATTTAGATTAGATTTAAATTTATTTAAAAACAAAAATAAATTTAAATTTAAATTAAATTTAACATTAACATTAAAATTAAAATTAAATTAGATTTAGATTTAAATTTATTTAAAAACAAATTTAAATTTAAATTAATTTTAACATTAACATTAACATTAACATTAACATTAACATTAACATTAACATTAAAATTAACTTTAACATTAAAATTTAAATTAATGTAAAAATTAAAAATTAAAATAATATCAACATTAATATTAAGATTAACATTAAAATTAATATTTTAAATATAATTTTTAACGGTATATTTATTTCTAAGGATAGATACTTTTTTTTTTAAAAAAAATATGTTTATTTAAAAAAATAAATGGAATAATTTATCTATCTCTATTTTTTAAAATAAATAAATTCCTTTGTGTTTAAAACTAAATTGATAGATAAGCCTTATTTTTTAAGATAGAGATATGTTTCTTTTTAAGAGTAGAGAGTAGAGATTTAAATATTAAAGAGAAATAAATTTCAGAAGAGAAACATACGTATATTTCGGCCAGATATTTTGAGTTTCTTTTCTCTCCGTAAGAAATTGCTCTATCCCGTAAACTCTTCCCGTAAACTTATCCCGTATAAGAAGGGGACTGTATATATATATATATATATATATATATATATATATATATATATATATATATATATATATATATATATATATATATATATATATAAACAATCCCGAACCCAGCACAGTAACTAAACCCCCACAGCCCAGCATATTCCAGGCCGAGCTCGACCCCATAGCAGCAAACCGAGTATTAATACATATATACCGAGCGTATATAGGAAATTGGAGATCGAGAGATCGAGAGGAGGAAACTCGGAAATCCTAACCCTAAACCCATCGTGCCCCACCTGCTGGACTACCGGCGCGTGCTCCTGGACCGCCGCGCGTGGCCACGCGAGCCGCCGAAGGCCGCACGCACGCGAGAAAATAGAGCAGCGACAGCAGCATTAGTTGGCGAGAGGGCCGACTTCGTATCGACCGTTCTCTACGATCTCTCGATCGTTCCACGAACCGATTCTTCAGGTACGATCCCGACATAACCCCCTCCGAGACTGTTCTTTTACTTTGTACATAGATGCCTTCGATCGCTCGAAAAGTCGACTCAAAGTCGACGAAAAACCTGTTCAAAACAGGGAACCGAACCAGTCCAACCCACCTATTCGGAAGGCCGATCTTGGTCGAACCATTGAGAAATCTAGGAAACCAATTAACAACAGTCCTAGACAACCTATAGGGTACTAAAACCTAGTGTACGAAAATCGATTTTATTGACCGAGCGCCGAGAAATCGGTAACCCAAATTGACCAAAAAACTGTTTTAAAATATTAAAAATATAGAAAATTCCTTCGATACGACGTACGTTTCGCCAATCCGGGCGACGAGGTCGTGAACCGAAAGCATCAAAAGGTGTGTATCGGCTTTGTGGACGTGTGGGCTTTGACGGAATTCAAATTGGTTGTGTGTGCGCGGCGAATTTGATGCATATCCGTCGAAATTCACCGTATCGGCCTCTGTGCAAATTTCTTAATTACTTTGTGCACATTCGTCAAATCAAGACGAAACTTGTGCCAACAGGACCGTATCATTTTTTTAGTCCTGTATGTCAAGTTTGGTCTGATTCTGAGACAGTTGACCGGATCGCCGTTTTGCGGGTCCCACGATCCGACTCAACGGGCGATTTTGTGCACGACCCGCCGGTCCAACTTTGGACATACGGTTGGGTTCATATCAAAAATCTAGACCTGTAGACATATAGTTTGATGAATTTAGAGACCATAGACTTTGGCACGCTTTTCGGTGCAAAGTGGGTCCAACGGCGGATACCGTTTTGACCCGAAATTATCGTTTTGCCCCTGTGTCCAGAATTGGACTTAAGGACAGGCAATTCTAGCTAATTTGACTATTCTGAAAACGTTGGTAATCTTTATTTCACCATTCGGAGACTTCTGCATGTGTTGACTGTTGTGACTCACTGAGTGGTATAGTATTATCGGTTTCACCAGCACAGGACCTCAGGCGAGTACATCTCTGATAGTTCTCATATTTGATTATCTCTATGAATCATGTACGTAATAGTATTTTACATTGATATTTTATTCGTTCTTGACACGATGTTACACGAGATAGTAGTTATGTATTCTTTACATGTTGTTCGTGACCAATCTATTACGATGTTCGTGACCTGTTGGGATCCATGAGTACTGGTCGGACGGGAAAATACTCTAGACATGTAAACAAACCCAAAATTATTCTTGCCTAATAGCAGTCTCACACTTCACGTGCAGGGTGTCGGATCTTATTCTTGCCTAATAGCAGTCGCACATTTCATGTACGGGGTGCCAAATTTACCCTTAGCCGTTTACATGTCGAAGTAGTATTTCAACTCACTAGATAGATACAGTTTCTGGTTCTACAGTATACATTGCTAGTTACATGTCTACTCTGTTTTAATACTCACTTGTCATTTTCACCATGCTCAGCTTTTTCCATGATTCCATGCTTATCTTTTCGTCGTGTATTTCATTATTTTTTACAGATTTATGGATTTCATCATTTATTGAATCTGTTATGAGAATGTACTCATTCCATTCCTGACTGGAAACCAATATTTTTCAGGTTTAGCTGCGACCACTTTTAGCACTGGGAAGGCATGTATGCTGAGGTCAACCTAGATAGTTGAATTAGCTGTCTTTTATATTTTGAGAGACATTATATTTTCTAGCAAATATGAGGTTGTGAAACCTTGTAATTTGTAAACTTATTTTAATAATGTGAATGAGCAATATATGTATATTTTGTGATTTTGAGCATCTTGGCCGTGACAGCGTTCTACCGCCGACTCTGCGGCGTAGGCTGGCTTGGACACGTCTCGTATTCGAAAAGCGGGTGCGGGTCGTGACATAAGACATACTAAGGAATACAAGGAATAACATCTCATAACGGGATCCAGACAAATACCAATCCATGTGAACAATGTGTCAAGAGAACAAGGATGTCTACACTAAATACAAGAAACATAGACGATATCATAAAGCAGAATATTATCAGATAATGTACTCGCTTGATATCCTGAGCAACTGATATGTATAGATGTCCAAACTGGAGCCACAGAGTCCTATTTAGAGCAATACAGGTTATAAAGAGTTCAAATTACAATTATTGAAGTATATAATGTAATCTACATGATACTAAGTCAATCTAGGTCAAAGTCAACTATTGGTCAACTCTGGTCAACTTTCTTAGTCAACTAAGTCAACTTAAACTATGGGGTCAATTTGGACAATGGTCAACTAGGCTATTGGTCCATATTGGTCTCTCTAGTATAGACAAACTCTCCATTAGGGCTAATCCCCTAATTAATCATATACTAAACACTTATATATATATAAGCAAACTAACAACCTAATCTCATAACCTTACATACTTATAACACTACACAACATGGCTATTCACTCTATGACACCAAGGCTCACCCTCTATAACTTAACACCCTCTCTTTTCCTATCTATCTAACCCTATATAAAACACACCCTCAGACACACTGGACACCACTGCCACACTAATATGGACTGAACCAAAGATATGGGACTCAAACTATTCCCTACTGTTACCCTTATATATATATATATATATATATATATATATATATATATATATATATATATATATATATATATATATATATATATATATATATATATATATATATATATATATATCCTCACAAATGTATATTATATACATATATCAATTATCACATCCCAAACTCTAATGTATACACCATGCTGCTAACAGAACAACACAAGGGGCTAAGAAGGATATTGCAATGGACTATTGGTTGAGGATGCAATGCATCACTGGAAGGGCAGAAATAAAGGTATGCAGGGATATTTAGGGCATGACATGATCTAAAATGTCCTCACCCCAAACCTGCTACTGTTGTATTGCTAAACTTCTCTCCTCCCTCAACAACTGAACCAAAAGACTAGTATAGAAGACATCAAGGGGCTAAGACATCCACAAGGAGATGTGGTTAATGCAACATTCAATGGGTTTAGGATTGACCCACTAATAGTTCAAGGATTTAACTAAACCTCACAGGACATAATCAAAAGAAATGCGGGCTAAATATTCTTAATATCTAAGGCTAAGCTAACTCTTACATGCCCCAATACTTACCAACATGAATTAGGCAATGCTGTGGAATGTATGACAAGATGAATGCAGGGCAACACAAAAATATAGAAAATCTGGGATCATTTCTAATAAGGATTGAACATATCATGACCAAACTATCAACTGGACTCATGTAGGGCAGAACCTCACTTGGACAGGAACTTTGTTAGCCTATACAAGGGAAGATATGGACTATACATATGGACAGACCCAAATGAGGGCAATTTGAATGTAGGTAGTGAATAAATGATGGCAGATGCATGGGGCACCTGATACTCTATCTTAGACTCTATATGCAGGCAATACAAGAGTACAGAACATGTTGGTATGTAGGACAAAATGATAGAGTACAGGCAGTGTGTCTTACAATGTGAATGAATGCAAGGGAGTGTATGCACTGAGTATACAATGATGTGAATATTTGTAGATGATTATAAGTTATGTGTGTATGCAAGGTTATCAAAATGCAGTGGTTACTGGAAGTAGTATAATTATACCTATGCAGGACATGCATGTAAGAAGTTGAACATAAGGATACAAGTGTAAACAACTATCTAGGGGACAGAACATAATGAAGAGGGAACTAGGCAATGGTATAACCTCACATTCCCCCCTCTCTACTGTACCTGCTACCAAGTCCTCTTTATAATACTATAGACACATAATTAGTGGTTATCAAACTTATACAAAGATGCAGGGGACAAATCAAGGAAAGCAGGGCATGGACTGATACATGAAGTATCAGTCGACTAATAAAGTTATCAGAGATATGGGCAGATACCTATAAATGCAGGTGGCAAATACACTAATGCAATAATAATGAAAAATGGAAAGCTGGACATATAGGTGTTCAGGGACAGGTATTTCAAATGATCTAAACCAACTGACCTATCTACTGATACTCGAACAAGAAAGGAGGTCTGAACATGACTGATACCAACCTAGTATCAGACAAAGCCATGATCACAACGAGCTACTCATGAGTCCCCACATGTCATCTACATAGCTAATCATTCTAACATGTAAGGGTTGAACTAAAGTATATATATTGGATTGAACAAGTGTAAGAGTGGCTAGATAAATCATTCTAATATGCAGAACATGAATAAAAAGATATGCAAATCTCAGGGATGAAGGAATGTATTACAGACATCCAAGTGTGGGTTTAGGCAAGTAGTGAATCCAAGTGATGAAGGCAAATGAGTGTGAGTTGTGTCAAATACAAGTGAGTAGTGATGTGAGGATGTGGCATAGTGTACAGAGCAAACAAGTGTGTGTGTGTGAGGTGCAGTCAGTGAAGTTTACATATATGGTAATGTGTCAAAGTGTGAATGTACAGTATTGAATATGTGTTACAGAGTAAGGCAAGTTACAGTGTATCATACATGAGTGTCAAGTGAAGTGAAGTGTCAAGTGCATCAGACAAGAGTGTCAAGTGTGTGCAGCAAGGTGTGAGTGAATCAAAGTGTCAAGTGTCAGATGCAAGTAGTGTGAATGAGTGAATGAGGGTCGATGCAGTGTCAAGAGTGGATGCAAAGTGTCAAAGGTCGAGTGCAGGTCAAGTGCACAACATGTAAACGAAGTGTACAGGCCAAGTGAAGAGTGTCAAGTGAAGCAGCAGTGTATTGGGGGTTCGACTATGCAGGGGTTAAATCTACAGGTCATGGCAATGTCCAAAATTATCATGGCTCGAAGCCCAAAGCACATAATCGAATGTCAGTCATCTGGCCCACCCTAAACAGTGGCTAGATGGTGAAATTAAGGCCTGTCGAGTAAGCAATGGCACCCTAGCAGCAGGAGAATACTGTTTCCTGGCTAGACTCAGGGTGCAGTATCCCCGTGTCCAAAAACACACATCAAAACATCACGAATTCGACTCATTCATTCACAAATGCAATCCACAGTGTATTAGCTATCCAAAAATGTAATTTATTTAGAAGTTGGTGACAAAAACTTCTTATGTGGTATTTTATCGAACACTTGAGACACGTATCCGATACTCTTGCGATACGCACCCCAAATGGATTCGAATTCGAACCAAACTTAGCCTAATGCTAGGGGACCCTAAATAGATGCATCTATGGAAAGAAAATAGAAATTGGAAAGGTTTAGAGGCTCTTACCAATTAGGAGTTGGAATCCCAATAAAAATCCTCTTGTAAAGTTCTTCCACCAAATCCATTGGTCAAATTACTCCAAATCCTTCCTATCTAGCCAATAAAGACCCCCTCTACTCAAGGGGAGTGGTTTGCAATTGGTTTGGTTGAATTTGGAGTTGATTTGATGAAAGAGACAAATTTGGGGAAGAACACAAATAGGGTTGGGGTTTCTTTGCAAGAGGGAAGAAAGGGGGCTAATGATGATATATATAGAGGAAAAAAACCCTAGGTAGCCGGCCATGGGTCTTAGGCTTGGGTTTGGTCAAGTTGCAATGGCCGAAAGCCCTTTCTAAGTTGTAAAATCTAGCCCCTTTGTTAAATGCCCAAACTAGCACCTTGTTTCTATTCTTTAATTAGGTTCTAAGTGATTCCCTACTATATTAGAGCCTAATTACTAATCCAATTACATTAGCTAGGTCTCCATGGTCATGGTTAGTCTCTAGGCTAAGTCGTTCTAAGGTTTCACTAATTAAAGGCACAAACTCAAAGCATCAAATCAAATAATATTAAAAAAATAAAAAATTTACCAATTTATCATTAACATGATTTAAATCCATTATTTAATAACTAACATGATAAATTTTATAAAAGGTCAAAATTACCCTCATTTTAGAAAAGTGGTAGTTACAGTTGGAAAATCTTCGGATAAAAGCACACAGTTTGAAGTCGGAGAGACCTTCGGATAAAAGCTCTCGTGTAAGAAGTTGGTGAGCCTTCGGATGAAAACTCACTATGAAAACTTACGTTGTACTATTTGTATAATAGTGGATTAAAGTCGAAGAGAGTTTCGGGACTAGAGTGCCCATTGGAAGGATACCAGGATACATCGGGTGTCGGTATTGTTGTTGCTTCTTCTCTTGCACTCTTAATTTTAAATTGCATATTAGCAATCGTTTTGTGCTTGATTAGTTAACTTGATCCTATTCACCCCCTAGGGTGCTTACAGTTAACCCATGTTTGGTAATTCATAATGAGTGGTTCCGAAAGTTTTTTACATGAATAAAATTATCTATATGTCCATATATTAAACAAAACGTTTTCGAGCATGGAATTGTCGTCCAGTCCACATCTAGACTAGAAGATAAAAGTCCATACTTGATCAAAATAATAGAAACGCAAATTTTTTTTTATAGAAATGACTGGTTGAAAGTAGGAGAGAGATTTTTAAAACTTACGGAGAAAGTAGCGATAGTTTGGAAGAGGTATAAGACAAACACACATAAAAAGAAGACAAAAATAGGGGGAGAAAGTAGCAATAGTTTGAAAGAAGTAGAAGAGAAACATATATGAGAAAGAAAAATAGGGTAGTTATTATATATTTTTGGTAAGGATGTAAATGAAAAAAAATCCCTCAAAATTCATCGATTTGGGGTGTTTATAAAGTCATCCAAAATTATATTACACCAAAATTTGAGGGTTTTTGAGCCGACCAAAATAGTGCCTCAAAAAATTAACAAGCAGATATTTCATAAACGGTCGATTCAAAATATTTCAAAACAGATGAAAATACCATTACAAAATAGACCCCTTAATATGTGGTAAGTCCGATTAGACACGTGTGCCCATCTTTCATGATAAAAAGAAAATAATTTTAAAAAAAAGAAGGAAAAGTAAATTTTTTACCCATGTAAGGATTCACTTTCATACTCTAAAAATTCAATTTTCCTCCTTTTTTGACTTTTTCAAAAATGAAAATTATAATTTTCTAAAATAAAAAATAATTAATTTCCTTTTCTTTCCTTTCCACGAACCAAATGAGACCTTTTATACATAGAGAGAGAGAGAGAGAGAGAGAGAGAGAGAGGGACCCTCCTTAATGCATCCCTACAAATAGCAACCGTCGAATCTTGTTTAAGTTAAGTCATCTGATCTTAACCATTGATTTGAATAGATAATTTAAACAAAATCTGACGATGTTATTCCGAAAAAGTGGAGGTTGCATTAAGGGGAGATCTAGATCCATTCCCAAATGTATATATACCATTAATGAAATGAATATACATTTTTGTCGTGAGATCAAAACCACCAGCTATAACCATCTAAAGCTTATGTTTCCATCTCCTAATTGTTTGAACAAAAAAAAAACGTTGCCATATAATATTTATTATTTTAGACAAGCTTAGAAATTAATGTCTAGTTCTTGTCATGAGCTGCTAGTACCAAGATCTCATGATCTTCTAATCCGTGTCCATTTCTTCTCTCTTTTTTCAGAAAATTTCACCCATAGGGAAGAAGAATCATATATTTACGCAGAACAGAGAAAGTTTGGAAAGATTGCTGGTGTAGGGATCGGACGACAGTGTCACTGGTGTCAAAAAATTAAAAATAAGTTGGCGCCAGTGTGACTGAGGCCGATTTTTTTTTTTAAAAACTTGGCGCTAGTGTGACTGGCGCTGGATTCGATTTATTTTTTTAAATAAAATATGGCACCAAAGCAACTGGCGCTGGATTGAAAGAAAAAAAATTATGTTGGCGCCAGTGTGACTGGCACCGGGTTTGGTGGAGGGATTCGAGATTTGAGAATTATAGTGTTGATAATTTGTCTCGCCAAGTGCAAACACCGAATGATTGTAAGTTTCTTATTTTATTATGTTTTGTTAAATAATTCGTTGTATTTGGCTAAATTTTTGATAATACGTTGTAGGGTTGGGTGACTTTGCTTACAGAAGTTGGTGGGGAGCATCGCGTGTATGCGTGTATGCAACCGAGATTATAAATTTAAGGAGTTGCGGTTCACTAATAGTGTAATGTCCCGCTCCGTACGGTGCATTATGCTGAGTCGTTGACTCGAAGAGTTACGTTGACCCGAGGAATGCATCGAGTAAGATCGATGCAAGTGTTAAGTTGGCCCGAGAGAAAGCATTGAGTCGGTTCAAAAATTCTCAGAAATCGAATCGATGCAATGCACAAGTCTGATTCGAACGAATATTGATTTTAGTTGGTTTCATGTGCTGGCTATGCTTTTACGCTGAAATATAATAGGTCAAAATTTTGCCTTATTTGCAATAGTGTCTGCAAAACCAATGCATCGTCTCATGACGTACTGAGGCATAGGCACGGTAAGCCAAATAGGTCGGATAATTCAACGAAGCACGAAGTGCTCAAATGGCTAAGTCAGAAGAGTTGGCCGTGCAACAAAGTTATGAAATCGAGCCGCATCGGCTCGACGAAACGACAAGGCGTATCGGCTTAAGGTAGGAAGACTTTGACCCATTTTTCCTACTCCTTCATACCTAAGTAAAATGTACCATTGTATGCTAAAGTTAACTTATCGAGCCCACGGGCGTGGCTCAATCGAATGAAATCATAGTGCATGTCAAACACTAGATAGAACAATTGAAATGAAACGTGCATCAAATGCACAAGTCGCTATTGAACATCGAAATACCGCAATGGCTAGCACATTAAAAGACCATCGAGGCAAGTGTCCTAGTGCACGAGCCATGAACATCGAATACTAAGGCATAAGAATATAGAATTACGGTATCAAGGCGTGCACCACATGCTTGACTCGAAGAATAGAGAACAATTGTGTCAAAGCGTGCGTACGTGCATGAGAATCATAAAAAGATGGCTTCGTTGCAAAGAGAACAATTGTGGCATGAATATGACAAAACTGTTGAATGTGGCATGGTACTTCGGAATGTTCAGGACCTTCGGGTCATTCGCTTGACAAACATTAAATTGGGGCATGATACCATAGAATATTGAAACGAAGAATAAAATTGTATAAAGAATGCGAGAACATAGAAAGAGTGAGAACATTGAAAAAAAATACAAGACGATGTGAAGTTTGAGTTTCTGACTCACACTACCAAAATATGTCAAATTAGCGACGAGATTAGCGACTCCAGTTAAAAATGTCGCTATGTTTTGTGTATTTAGCGACATATGAAAATGACATCGCTGAACGTCATTATCAGCGACTTTTAGCGACTAATAGCGACTAGAATTATGGTTTGAAAAGAACAAGTCGTGATTTAGTCGCAAAATGTTGCTGATTTATTTTTTTAGCAACATTTTACGACATTTAATCAAGTACGTCGCTATCCTATTAGTGAACGGCGACGTCTAATGACGTCTCTCTCAGACGTCGCTAAAAACTTTCATATAGGATTATGGCACGCCACTGCACTATCCGTGCCGCGATTTCTAGTCACCTTGTACTCCAATTCCTAACCATGGCTAAAATCATTTACCGTAATAATTAACTAAATGATTATTTATAAAAATCTAAAAATTACCATTTAAATAAAATAAATAATAATAAAATATTTCAAAATTTCTGGGAAGGGGAGCTACAAATCTACCCACCTTAAAAATAATTTCGTCCTCGAAATTCTAACTCATAAACATGCCTAAAATTCAAAAAATAAAAAGAATAAATCCACTATTACCACAATCTTCTCAAATTTAATTTCTCAGAAATATTTATACCTCTTCCTAGCCATTTCGTAACTACGAATCCTCAAGGACTTCTACCCACCTTTGTTCACACTACCCCCTTTAAACACATGGCGTCATAATATTGTAACCTTCCGGCTAATTACTAAAAGTAACTACCGACAGATATCTATAGCATAAGGCATCTACAATCCTCTCATATCTATCAAGCAACCCAAAATTTAACAAGCAACAAATTTACACAAGTAGCTAAGAATTCTTGATAAATTCTAATAAGAATGATCATTCGTCGCTCTGAAATAGAAAGGACAGGAAGATAAGGAAAAATAATCGAGAGCAGATATGAAGTTTCAAGAGTGGTAGAGAGTATCCAATGATACAAATAGAAAGAGGGTTTATGAACCCTTGACTTATTTACTAGATTGGGCTATTCTAGTCCAGTCACTTGCTAAATCGAAGAACCCTTCGTTCTTAGAGGGCTTACAATCAATGCAATACAGAAGTTTCGTTCTCGAGATTCTAAACAAGGTTCTAAAATAGAACGTAATTTGAGAAATCAAGATTGTGATATTTTTCGTAGTTATTTAAACACACAAGCAAGAGATATAAATGCAATACAAGATCGTATCGCGACTTCCAGTTAAATGGGATAAGTTTATGAACGACTTCACATCCTAAGGGGTGGAGACTACATAATAGATACAGGGACCTATTTCAAATAGTTTAGTTTTATAGTCCAAATATGGTGGTATGCATGGATGGGTTTTACTGGATCTTAATGGGTTCCCTAATTGGACATCAATCGTTGGTTGTATGAACCTTAGATTTCAATATATATGGATTGAACAAGATCCCAATGATAAAACTATTTATACTAGATTAGGGTAACCTAGAATAGGTTTCAACCCAAGTGGTTGAGCTAGTTGTCCCTAAAGCCCAAAATGCGCCTTCAGTGACTTTTGTGTTTAAGTAGCGCATGAGGTCTCAATTGGGTGGCACACTAGTGGCATATGCGTAGTGGGCTTTGAGTAGATCACAACCATATACTGGGTCGATGGAATTGAGTCAAAGTTGAGGCTCTAATGGAAGTCATAAAGTATACCGGTATTGTGGTAAGGATTATAGCTAGTCCTTTTGACCTGAAAGTCGTACTATGAAAATAGAGTACAAGGGGATGTGTTTGAGTGGGACATGATATACCTAGATGAAGGTGGACTTGTCTAGATCTTGCATATAAAATTTGTTGGATGGTAACAGCTGGTCTCGTGCTCCGAATATTATTGACACGGCCGGGGATACCAAATGATCTAAATGGAAAGTGGGAGTCCATGGGGGCACTAGTTATCATCCTAATGGAAAATTATTCTAATCAATCGATAATTCTCGTATATCCCAAAATTGAGAAGGCTTACAGTCTATCCACCTTAGAAGCTAGGACATGGTTTTAGGAATAATAAAGTTAGAAGAATTCCAAAGTCTGGATATTGTACCTCGACTCTTGTTAATAAAGAATAAGGCATGGCATAACGGGTTACGGTAGATATAAGTCAAGTCAAGGATCGGTCCTCAGTAAATGGAAAATGAGTGTGTATAATGACACAGGGTCGATAAAATAGAATGACCTACTCGTCCACAGTATACAAGAGTTATCGACAGGGTAACCAACTCTAAGGCACATCATATGAAAAGATTTCTAACAACTAAGTCGTGAATTTCTATTTGTGTCGAGGTTGCCAGACTATTGTCACAAGGGTTCTAGTGGTATGGGCTGTAGGTGGTCATGTATTGCTGTTGATAACTGGTTGATCATAATATGACTGGGTATTTAAGCTATGGTATTGGCTAAGCTAGTGATTATGGTATTCCAATACTGGTTAGGTCTGAATAATAAAATTTACATAACTAGGATAATTTTTGTTGGAAACCAATCTCGGGATGGGTGTCTACCATAGTCATGGTAAGTGATTGTACTTACCTTTGCCTATTCATCTTGTGTCTAAGCTGTGGGCTTTGGTCGAGGAAAGGTTGGATTAAGGCTTAAGGTTGCTAGCTAAAGCAAGCTTCAAGCAAAAATTAAAGACTCACAACGCTTGGTTACTTAAGAATAGACAGTCTCCTAGGTTGGCATTTTGTCTAAAGGTAAAACCCTAATCATTCTCAAATTCAGATGGCTAGAAGGTCCCAATAGTAGTTTGAGGGTCGAGAGGAGAACGAGTAACTCAAGGCAAGGTTCTAGTCACATGGCTGGCCGATGGTAGCTATACTTGTGTATACAACTATCATAGCCATGGGGATACCCTGTATCTATCTACCAATTACGAGCTTTCATCTTTCCAAATCAGTGAAAGACAAAAACAATAAAGAGTTCGAGAAAGATGTCACTGAATACAATTACGTAATTCAAAGGCGAATATATAATTCAAGAGGAATTGTCAATGCAATCATGGATAAGATCCTGGATACCTCGATATCTTAATCCACGTAGTATAATTAAATGAAGAGCGAACCAAATGCATCATAGTTGATCAGACCGTAATACACTGATTCTGATTAGACAATATGTTAGTAGGCGTCCCTAATAAACATATATCTTGAATCAAGCTCGATAAAAGAGTAAGCTTGCAAAACTAAGATGTAGTAGCAGCGTTGGTCAAGATAGTCAAAATACAAGCATGCGAGATTTTTGAAAGGAGGCACAAATAGTTCAAGTTTTGAGAGAATCAAAACCTTACCTGGTGTTCTTGCTTATACAGTCATCCTACTATCTACCTATCCATAAGGCCTTGGTCGACTAATGGGTTATGGAACTCTAGATTCTATATTCTAGGTAAACCTATTAATATCAGTCAATTACCTCGTTAATAGATCACAAGGGCCACGGGATACTAGGTTGGGAGACATGCTATTCAACTAGCAGAACTCTCACTAGTTTCAGCTTTGGATTTTAGGGGCATACAGGGCATCTTTCTATTCTCTATAGTATCCTAAACTTGTAATCATGTCTGAAGTCATTCCATCGGGAATTATGCCTCGCCCGTACTCTCTGGCTGTGGCAAACCTTTGGTTCCGTGATTCAGATGTGATAAGCTATCAGGTACTATACTTTATATTGACAAAAGGGCCTAAGGTCAATGAAGATATAGTTTTTGCAATATTCCATAACCTACGATTTTTTGAAATAATTTTAATTCTACGGGTCGTGCCTCGCCAGTGCGCTGCTGGTTGGCCATCGCAGTCGTTAAAATTTACTCCAATTATATTCCTAAGAACTCCAGGAGCTGCTAGAGATTCAAACTAGTCGACTATAATAGAAAGCGAAAACATCTGCCTATAAGTCTCAATCCTTAAGGTAAAAGATTGATCGGGGAGAAAATAACTGAAGATAAGAGAAGTAAGAACATCCTAATATTTATTTCGTATGTACTTCAAATGGTTGAGGGAAAACTTTGAATCAAGTCTACTTTGAAATTTGTATAAGAATAACAGAATCAGAAATTATAAACTAATTTTTACAGCAAAAATAGTATTTAAAATAGGTAATTCTAACTCATGATATGATGTTTATATCTAACAGAGCAAAGAAAATTGAACAATTTATCAAGACTATAGCCTTAATTCTTGGAAAGCCTAACTTACCAGGTGAATAGTATATCCACATGGGATCATGTCGTCATACCAAAAGCAATAGTGTATCTATAGAGATCAGGCAAGCTATCTATCTTTAATAATTCTTTATCTAAATTGCATGGCCTATCCAACAACCTTAACTACCCAACGGTCAATTTGAACAAGGGACTCCTGGTCTTAGTCATTCTCTTAAATCATTTCAATCCTAATTTGTGAATGAGCGTTTCCTAGTCGCAGGCTCGCAATGGTACGACTAATTTAAGTACCATCACGAGTTTGCAATCTTTTGGGAAAACTGACCTGTATGGGCTACCATAAAACTTGTCACGACCCGCACCCACTTTTCGGATACGAGACGTGTCCAAGCCAGCCTACGCCGCAGAGTCGGCGGTAGAACGCTGTCAAGCCCGCAAGAAATAAATGCTCAAAATAAACTTTATTGCTCATTCACATTTCTAAATTTATTACAACATTTACAACATTTGTATTTGAAGGAAAATATAATGTCTCACAGAATAGTAAAGTCAGCTAGTTCCACTATCTAGGTTGGCCTC
>JANAVB010041619.1:10185846-10188623 GCA_029216955.1 Iris pallida
TTTACCACCAAAGAAGACTCAGCGAGGGTCGCAGCTTGGGACCCTGCCCAACCTTTCCCTCATTTGCTTCGTCCCAGCGGCTCTTAGGCGCATCGCCACTCCTTCGGCACGTATGTGGCCACAGCCCAGAAACCAGCAACCTAACCAGGCCCACTACGCCAAAATCTGTGAAACTCGACCTTACCACCGAACCACCAACTTCATCACTATAGAGCTGGGAAACCGATCCCACACCCACAAGTTCTTTACGAACCACATCTGTTCTGCAATCATTGCCGCCTAAGGGCCACAACACGAAGTACTGCTATCGCCTCCACCCAGAACAAGAAAAAGCTATCCGGAGAGACAAGAGCAAGCTGAAGGCGAGAGACCCTCGTCACCCATTCTGCCGCGCCCAAACACGCACATTCGATTCAGTAACGAAAGAACGACCGAAGCGAGCAACCTAGCAAAACCTAGATCACAGCTCTGCCCCTCGGCAACTCCGACGATCTCACCCTCTTCACCCTTTCGATGTCTTGATTCGGGGAGACGCGGAACCGTGTGAATCCCCAAGCTGTTCTTGCTCTCATCGAGACAGCTCACACCTCCCAGGACACGGAGACGCCGAAGAGACCACCGACACCACCTGCATGGTCCCCTCTGAAGACCCGGTTGAAGAAGCCCTTGCCATCCTCGGGCCAGAACAAGTGCGGAGAGGACTTCAGGTCCAAGCCGCGGGTTACCCCCTCCAGCAAACTATTCTGCTGATCAGGAGCGCCAGTGACTCCCTAGTCATTCCCTCTGAAGATCCCATCTTGGACTCCGCCGGGGAATTGGTCAATACTCCTTCGGATCCACCGGAGCAACCCCCAAGCGACTCTCCATCCACGACTGTGGCGGAGGCGTCACCCTCGAGCGGGGCATTATTACCTCGCCACGTGCAGAAGCGTCCCCCACTTGTGGACAAGGCCCACAAAACCACTGTTGATAACAAATCCATTCAAACCAGATCCGCCACCAGGCGGAACAAAAAAACCTCCCCCAACTTCATTAATGTTGAACATCCTATCGTGGAACGTCCGCGGACTGGCGAACAAACCCACTAAGAAATTTCTGGACTGCGTAAAATCCACAGATCGACATCCTCATTATCATCGAACCCAAAATCTCTTCCAAAAGATTAAAATCTATCCAGTTACAGCTTGGCCCCCACGACCATAGCCGGCAGAAATGACATATGGATCATCGGCACTTCGGATGTCAAAATCGGAGTCATCCAGGACTCCCAACAGGCCCTCACTTGGTGGGAACACCCATCGCTTCCTGAGCGCACCATCATTTCCGCGGTCCACGGAAGCTGTGAGATTGTCGAACGAAAACTTCTATGGAACGACCTCATTAACATCACCCTCAACCACATCAACTACCCCTGGATGTGCATCGGGGACTTCAACGCGATTACCTGCAGAGAAGAGAAAATCGGAGGGCGCCCTCATTCAACTTCGGCCATGCAAGACTTCAACAATTTTATCTTCGATGCTCACCTCACTACTCTTCAATTCACCGGCAATGCCTTCTGGGCAACATGCAGGAAGGCGACCATCGCCAGTATTCCCGATTGGACAGAGCGCTCACGAACGATCGCTGGCACGGCATGGGGATCACTCCTATTTGTCCCATCTCAACTCCACCGAATCCGACCATGCCCCTTCTGGTTGAAATCAAAAACCAAGCCAGCCTCCCCAAAAAGAAGTTCCAATTCCTCGACTTATGGACTGATCATCCCCAATTCCTGGGCATTGTCGCGGAAGCTTGGAACCGGGAAAACTCCCCAACCCCTACTGCGGGTGAGCAACAGACTCCGGGCGTCGAGGAAAGCTCTATCCACTTGGAGCAAACTCGCCTACGGGGACACTTTCCAAGCCGTGCGGGTTGCGAGGACGATGTCGCCCGAGCTGAATCGCATTTTGCTTCGGAGAGATCGACCACCGCCATGTCTGCCCTGAACCTCACCAAGGCCATGCTTAAATTCCGTCTGAAAGTGGAGAGCGACTTTTGGAAGCAGAAAGCGAGATTGAAATGGGACAGCGAGGGGGATAGAAATTCGAAATTCTTCCACGCATGCGTCAACGGTCGCAGACAAAAGTTAGCCATCCACCGCACGGCGGACGACAACGGAACATCATTACTGACCAAATAGCATCCAAGCAGCAGCGGCCGAGTTCTACTCTAAATTATTCACCAAAGAGATGTCCATAGACAGATCCTTCTTGGACCAAATTCCCAGATCATTAATGACAATGATAACCCAGCTGGTTTGCCTGCCTACGGCCCAGAGGTGAAAGAAGCGGTGGTGGCCTGAACGAGCACAGCGCCCCCGGCCCGGACGGATTCACCGGTGTCTTCTCCGCAAATGCTGGGATATTATCAATTATGACATCACCGAAGCGGCCATTACCTTCTTCGAGGGGTGCCGCATACCCCAAAGCCATATCTAGTGCCAACCTCATCCTCATCCCGAAAAAAGACAACCCGGAGTCCTTCCGGGATTACGCCCTCAGTCTTTGTACTTTCACCAACAAAATCATCTCCAAAATTATCGCGTCGAGGATGGCGGGGATTTACCAAGATTATCTCCGAGGAACAAAGGGCTTTGGCAAGGAAGAAACATCCAGGACAATATCATGCTAGCACAAGAGTTAATCAGCACTGAAGTTTCCAGCTCTAGGGGGCAACATTGCCATTAAGATTGACATGGAGAAAGCCTACGACAGGCTGGATTGGCAATTATGATC
>JANAVB010041619.1:10188636-10228636 GCA_029216955.1 Iris pallida
GCTGCTCCCTCTCTTTTCCTCCTCTGGAGCTCTCCTTCCCTGTGGAGACCCTAGGGTCTCCCCCCCCCCTCTCCTCTCCGTCCCCTCCTCCCGGCTCCCGATGGTGGCTCCTTGGCCGGCCGATCTACTGGCTCTGATCGGTCAGCCCCCCCCACCTCCTCTCCCTTTCTTCGGCCCTGTCCCTTCCCTCATCGCCTCCCCCTCCCCCATTCCGACCCTGTCTCTCCCCACCTCGCCTCCCCCCTTTATCCCTCCTCCCCAGGCGTCCAGCACTCCCTTGGAAGCTCCTCTTCCTCTTTCCGGCGTCCAGGCGGCCCCTCTTCCAGGTGCTGGAGTCGCCCGGCCTGGTAGCTCCTCCGCCCCCAGCGCTGGCTTCCCCCCTCCTATTTTTCAAATTGGCGCTTCCCCGCTGTCACTTCTGGGCGGGATACCCCCTGCGGTGCAGGTGAGGGGTCCCATCCATCTGGTCTCTTGGAACGGGCGCTGACCCCCCTGCTGTGCAGGTGTGGGGTCCCACCCCCCTAAGTCTCTCGATATGGGCGCTGGCAGGCCAGGCCCCGAGGAAGACCACTCCCATTCGTAAATTGATGCGCAGTACGCTGCCTGGCTCAACTCAGTTTTGGGTGGGTCCCACCCCTCCTCGTTATTCCCTCTACTTTACGCTGCCTGGCAGCTTCAACAACCTCCACTTTACGCTGACCAGCAGCTTCAGCTGCCTCATATTTACGCTACTCAGCAGCCCCTCCTTTACGCTGAGCAGCCGCCCACCTACGCTGGGTCCCATCATCCACATGGCCCGGCTGGAGTTTCCAAAGGAGTAGACCCCCTCTTCTATTACGCTGGGCACTCTGGGCTCGTGGACCCCTCCCGAGCGTCTCATTATTCCCCTCCAGCTGCTTTCGTGCCCCCTTCGCGTAATGCTCCACATATCCCCTTTACGTAGGACACCAGTTCCTTTGCGTACCCCTCCACTTCCTTGCCTGCGTACTCTGCTGGGATTGGACCATACCCGCAGCTTTACGCTCCCAACTTTGTGGCCCAGGCCCCCCCTCCCATCCTTCCCTCACTCCTGTCGGACCCTCACTATCCCCGATACCCTTTTAGCCTCCTCCGCCACTCTCCCCGCCGGCATCACCCCCACAGCCATCGAGTCCCCGCGATGTAGCCATCCAACCCTTTAGTCCCCGACGCCCTCCTCCCTGGATCACCGGGAGTCATCCCCTCTTTGAGCGTTATCGGCTCCGTTCCCACCTCCGAACTGGTACGCGACGCTATCGCCCCCCCATCATTCCGTCTCCGCCTGCGGGGGATCCTCCGGTGACGCCCCCCTGACCCGGGGTGCTGCACCCCACTCATCCGGCAGCCCCATCTTGGCCGGTCCCGTTGTCCCTCCTCCTTGCCCCGAGTCAGGCCCATCCTCATCCCTGTCCCCGCCCCCCGGGGGAGCGTCCAAGGTCCCCTCACCTTCCCAGCGGTCCTTCGCAGCAGCTCTCCGGCCGGACCTGGCGCCCCAGAAGGGTCTCTTTCTCCACGACGTCAGCCTCCCGGACATTGTTTTCCCCTCAGAATCCTCTGTTCCCATGGTCCCCTTCTCCGACTCGGAATTGACCTCCCTGTCATCCTCTTTCCCCTACACCTTTGTTCTCAAGTTTTCCACCGGCTGTCCCAAACTCTCCAGGGTGCAGGAAGAGATTGCCAGATGGAGCCTCTCGACAGAATACCGGGTAGCCCCCCTCGACCCCAAGTATATTCTCCTCCATCTTTCATCCGACATCGACCACAGAACGGTGTGGTCCAAAGGCACCTGCAGGATCGGAGACCACTTGATGAAGATTGTCAAATGGACACAAGGATTTACCACCAAAGAAGACTCAGCGAGGGTCGCAGCTTGGGTGACCCTGCCCAACCTTTCCCTCATTTGCTTCGTCCCAGCGGCTCTTAGGCGCATCGCCAACTCCTTCGGCACGTATGTGGCCACAGCCCCAGAAACCAGCAACCTAACCAAGGCCCACTACGCCAAAATCTGTGTGAAACTCGACCTTACCACCGAACCACCCAACTTCATCACTATAGAGCTGGGAAACCGATCCCACACCCAACAAGTTCTTTACGACAACCACATCATGTTCTGCAATCATTGCCGCCTAAGGGGCCACAACACGAAGTACTGCTATCGCCTCCACCCAGAACTTAAGAAGAAAGCTATCCGGAGAGACACAGAGCAAGCTGAAGGCGAGAGACCCTCGTCACCCATTCTGCCGCGCCCAAACACGCACATTCGATTCAGTAACGAAAAGAACGACCGAAGCGAGCAACCTAGCAAAACCTAGATCACAGCTCTGCCCCTCGGCAACTCCGACGATCTCACCCTCTTCAACCCTTTCGATGTCCTTGATTCGGGAGACGCGGAACCGTGTGAATCCCCACCAGCTGTTCTTGCTCTCATCGAGACAGCTCACACCTCCCAGGACACGGAGACCGACGAAGAGACCACCGACACCACCTGCATGGTCCCCTCTGAAGACCCGGTTGAAGAAGCCCTTGCCATCCTCGGGCCAGAACAAGTGCGGAGAGGACTTCAGGTCCAAGCCGCGGGTTACCCCCTCCAGCAAACTATTCTGCTGATCAGGAGCGCCAGTGACTCCCTAGTCATTCCCTCTGAAGATCCCATCTTGGACTCCGCCGGGGAATTGGTCAATACTCCTTCGGATCCACCGGAGCAACCCCCAAGCGACTCTCCATCCACGACTGTGGCGGAGGCGTCACCCTCGAGCGGGGGCATTATTACCTCGCCACGTGCAGAAGCGTCCCCCACTTGTGCGGACAAGGCCCACAAAACCACTGTTGATAACAAATCCATTCAAACCAGATCCGCCACCAGGCGGAACAAAAAAACCCTCCCCCAACTTCATTAATGTTGAACATCCTATCGTGGAACGTCCGCGGACTGGCGAACAAACCCACATTAAGAAGAATTTCTGGACTGCGTAAAATCCACAAGATCGACATCCTCATTATCATCGAACCCAAAATCTCTTCCAAAAGATTAAAATCTATCCAGTTACAGCTTGGCCTCCCCACGACCATAGCCGGCAGAAATGACATATGGATCATCGGCACTTCGGATGTCAAAATCGGAGTCATCCAGGACTCCCAACAGGCCCTCACTTGCTGGTGGGAACACCCATCGCTTCCTGAGCGCACCATCATTTCCGCGGTCCACGGAAGCTGTGAGATTGTCGAACGAAAACTTCTATGGAACGACCTCATTAACATCCACCTCAACCACATCAACTACCCCTGGATGTGCATCGGGGACTTCAACGCGATTACCTGCAGAGAAGAGAAAATCGGAGGGCGCCCTCATTCAACTTCGGCCATGCAAGACTTCAACAATTTTATCTTCGATGCTCACCTCACTACTCTTCAATTCACCGGCAATGCCTTCACCTGGTGCAACATGCAGGAAGGCGACCATCGCCAGTATTCCCGATTGGACAGAGCGCTCACGAACGATCGCTGGCACGGCATGGGGATCACCTCCTATTTGTCCCATCTCAACTCCACCGAATCCGACCATGCCCCTCTTCTGGTTGAAATCAAAAACCAAGCCAGCCTCCCCAAAAAGAAGTTCCAATTCCTCGACTTATGGACTGATCATCCCCAATTCCTGGGCATTGTCGCGGAAGCTTGGAACCGGGAAAACTCCCCCAACCCCCTACTGCGGGTGAGCAACAGACTCCGGGCGTCGAGGAAAGCTCTATCCACTTGGAGCAAACTCGCCTACGGGGACACTTTCCAAGCCGTGCGGGTTGCGGAGGACGATGTCGCCCGAGCTGAATCGCATTTTGCTTCGGAGAGATCGACCACCGCCATGTCTGCCCTGAACCTCACCAAGGCCATGCTTAAATTCCGTCTGAAAGTGGAGAGCGACTTTTGGAAGCAGAAAGCGAGATTGAAATGGGACAGCGAGGGGGATAGAAATTCGAAATTCTTCCACGCATGCGTCAACGGTCGCAGACAAAAGTTAGCCATCCACCGCACGGCGGACGACAACGGGAACATCATTACTGACCAAAATAGCATCCAAGCAGCAGCGGCCGAGTTCTACTCTAAATTATTCACCAAAGAGACTGTCCATATCGACAGATCCTTCTTGGACCAAATTCCCAGACTCATTAATGACAATGATAACACCCAGCTGGTTTGCCTGCCTACGGCCCAAGAGGTGAAAGAAGCGGTGTGGGCCTTGAACGAGCACAGCGCCCCCGGCCCGGACGGATTCACCGGTGTCTTCTTCCGCAAATGCTGGGATATTATCAATTATGACATCACCGAAGCGGCCATTACCTTCTTCGAGGGTGCCGCATACCCCAAAGCCATATCTAGTGCCAACCTCATCCTCATCCCGAAAAAAGACAACCCGGAGTCCTTCCGGGATTATCGCCCCATCAGTCTTTGTACTTTCACCAACAAAATCATCTCCAAAATTATCGCGTCGAGGATGGCGGGGATTTTACCCAAGATTATCTCCGAGGAACAAAGTGGCTTTGTGCAAGGAAGAAACATCCAGGACAATATCATGCTAGCACAAGAGTTAATCACATGCATGAAGTTTCCAGCTAGAGGGGGCAACATTGCCATTAAGATTGACATGGAGAAAGCCTACGACAGGCTGGATTGGCAATTTATGATCTGGGTTTTCAGAGCTTTCGGATTCTCGGAAAACTGGACCAACACCGTGTGGAGATCCATCAGCAACTCGTGCTTCTCCACGGTTATCAACAACCAAGCGGGCGGATTTTTCAAATCCAGTCGTGGCGTTAGACAGGGAGACCCCCTATCCTCTACCGTCTTTATTATCGCCGCGGACGCCCTGAGTAGAAACCTTAACAATATGGCCGGCACCCCGAACTTCCAACACTATCACACTTCCAGTGGCTGCCCCACTATCACCCACCTGGCATTTGCAGACGATTTACTCATCTTCTCTTCGGAGGATATTGGAGCGGTGGATGTGGTCCACAAAACCCTACAGAGGTACTCCAGATGTTCGGGTCAGAAGATCAATCACTCCAAAAGCATTATATACGTCCACCATAACATCAAAAGAGAGCACGCCACCAACCTCTCTAACTTAACATCCTTCTCTGTTGCCCAACCCCCGTTCAACTATCTCGGTTGTCCCCTGGTGTACGGGAAATCTAATTCTCGCATCTTCGAGACCCTGATAGCCAGAATTAGGAAGAAACTTGAAGGGTGGCATAATGCCACCTTGTCCCCGGGTGGCAAGATGATCCTTATCAATCATGTGCTTGCTTCCATCCCCATCCACACTCTGGCAGCGTGCTCCCCGCCCATGAAGGTTCTGGACTCGATCGAACAGATCTTCTGTAACTTCTTCTGGGGGCATTGCAACGGTCTTGACAAGCATCACTGGGCTAGCTGGAAATCGATGGCTCGACCTACCGAGATCGAAGGTATAGGATTCACCAAACTCACCCATATCGTTAATTCTTTCTCCATGAAACTGTGGTGGAAACTCCGCGTCTGCAAGAACTTATGGACCAGATTTATGAAGACCAGGTACTTCAAACACACTCACCCCACCCTGGCCATATCCAACAGCAGATCGTCGGCGGCCTGGCGTCGGATCCTTGTTGGTCGTGACCTCGCCGAGCCGGCGATAAGACTCATTTTGGGCAACGGCGAGTCTAGCCCATTCCTGGAGCGATGGACTGGGGACAGCTTAATCCCTAGTCTGCGGGTTATCCCGAGAAACAGTAGAATCAGAGACTTGTGGAACTTCTACACCAACGACTGGCACTGGGACAAAATTCGGGAATGGGCTGGTGATGATGCGGTATCTAGCATCCGCCAGTACGGCATTACCATTAGCAATGATGATGATGCGCTTAGATGGACGCTTGATTCTTCAGGGGCATTTTCTGTGAGGTCTGCGAGGAATGCTATCCTTTGGCCAGGCTTGCCGCATCACCCCATTGCACACTACTGGCAGAGCTGTATCCCCAAGAAGTGGTCCATCCTCATGTGGAGAGCCATTAACAAGAGACTACCCACTGATGACATCCTTTACTCTATCGGATTCAGTCTCGCGTCAGCTTGCAATTGCTGCCCGGATCGTCAAACGGAGTCCATCGATCACATCTTTTGTCAAGGGACCCTGCCAGGCTCTTCCTGGAGGACCCTCAATCAGCTCTACAACATTAAGCCGGGCGGTGGGCGCTTCCACGATCTGGCGAACGCCTGGGGCTCTGCTTCCCACGGCCACCAGATCGTTGCAGCGGCCGCTACGTGGATGATATGGAAAAATCGAAACAAGGCGAGATACGAAGGCCATCAATACTCTTCAGATCAGATCATTCGGGAAGTCTTCCGCCAGTGCCGTAAGCGGAGCACCCTCTGCTCCCACACCCCGAGCGCGTTCTGGGCCTCTACCCTTCCTTAGCTCTTGCTAGGGGATCTCCTTCCAGCCCTCTTCCTTTCTTTTTGGTGGTATACTTGTTTTGGCTTTGTCATTTTGTGTCCTGTATACTTGGCCAGGCTTTGGCATTTTGGGCCGTTTCAATAAATGGAGAGGGGTTTTCCTAAAATAAATAAAAATAAATAAAAATATATATATATATATATATATATATATATATATATATATATATATATATATATTATTTTATAATTAATAATGAGGGTATATATTTACAATTATTTAATAGGTATTCATATATCTACATATATTCATATATATAAATATACTTATATAGTAATCTCCATAAATCTAAACAAAACCTCAATATTATCTATTTCTAGTGTAGGCTCCATTCATGTAAATATGAATATATATTATAACATTTATCTGACAAAATAAAATAACCAATAAAATAATAATATTAAATAATAATTCCAATAAAAATAATAATGATAATAATAACAAAATTTAATAAACCAATAACGGTGTATATACCATTCTGTACAGTCTACTAATCCCAAAAATATACAAGGGCCTATTTTATACAAATATCATTGAATATCAACTAATAATGATATTTATAATATTTAATTAAGAATACTTAAAAAATATTCATTAGATCATTAAAACGGAATACGACACCATCATACCAAAATACATCAACACGAATGTCATAGGACGTCTCGTATGAGTACATGGACTTGGGCTCGGTACGGGTCCAATCCGGGCTGGTTTATTACAACCGGGTCTCTTAAACGTCAATTAATATAATAAATAAATAAATAAATCTTCGGTAAGGGTGAAGTCGCAACTGGGCCTGGTTTTCCTAGTTAGGACATCACTATGGCTCGGCCATCCCAACTATGGCTAATACACTAGTCAAGGCACGCCACTGCACTATCCGTGCCACGATTTCTAGTCACCTTGTACTCCAATTCCTAACCATGGCTAAAATCATTTACCGTAATAATTAACTAAATAATTATTTATAAAAATCTAAAATTCACCATTTAAATAAAATAAATAATAATAAAATATTTCAAAATTTCCGAAAAAGGAAGCTACAACACGACACACAAACACGTGGACACACACGGCTTACAGACACGTTGACACTGCCATTGCTATCTTGATGTGAATATTTGATTCACATTTGGGGTTAGGGTGAGGGTTATCAAAATGACTTGGGGTTTTTACCTAGTAGTAACATAGTTAAGGTATTACCTACTCTAATGTATAGGTAAGGACTTACCTAGGATAGGTAGTGTGAATCCTAATTTAGGTTAAGATATTGGGGATTACCTACTCTAGAGTGTATAGAGTATCCTAGTACCTAGAGTGTATAGAGTATCCTAAGAAGTGTATAGAGTATCCTAGTACATAGTGTGTATAGAGTATCCTAGTACCTATAGAGTATCCTCTAGAAGTGTATAGAGTATCCTAGTACCTAAAGTGTATAGAGTATCCTAGTACCTAGAGTGTATAGAGTATCCTAGTACCTATAGAGTATCCTCTAGAGTATATAGAGTATCCTAATACCTAGAGTATAGAGTATCCTAAGATATTGGGGATTACCTATTCTGAGAACCTTGCTAAGAAGTATCCTAGTACCTATAGTGTATAGAGTATCCTAGAAGTATAGGTATGATTGGTACACTATTTTGAGCCTTTCTCTAGAAATTAAATTTACTTATGCCAAACCTTTTGGGCCTATCAGAGTTATAGATTTTTTTTGGAAATCTAGTATAACGCTAATTGCCTCAAAAGGCATGCGTAAGTAAGAGTGTATAGAGTGAGTATACTAGTAGTATATCGTAGTATCCTAGAGTGTATAGAGTGAGTATCCTAGAGTGTATAGAGTGAGCCTCCCTACTTCCTTTCTTCTCATTCGGGTCATTCAGCCGACTATTCTGTATCATATATGATATCTACCTCAACCTCACCCTAGAGAAGTGTGAAAATATTAATATTAACCAAGGTTCACAGTATTGGTATCGGTATCAGAATTACTATCGGTATCATTTACGGTTGATATCATGAATCTCATGGCTTTCTCTAGCAGAGCAAAATGTAAAATCAAACGTGAAGCAGAGCTTCATATTCAAAACATCAGAAGTAAAAAGTTTTCGATTTGACTACCACCAATTGAATTTTTTTTACTTCTGATATTTCGAATATGAAGCTCTGCTTCACATTTGGCTTTACATTTTGCTTTGCCAGCGGAAGCCATGAGATTCATGATATCAACCGCAAATGATATCGATACCGATACCGATACTGTGAACCTTGGTTAATATTAATATTTCTACACTTCTTTAGGCTGAGGTTGAGGAAGATATCCTACGATGTGAAATATGATGCTGAGAGAGTCGAATGAGAAGCAGGAAAGTAGAGGGGGGTCAGAGTGGAGGGATCGGAGAGGGAGCCTTCTTGTTGAACATGTGACGACACTCATTTAATACTCATGTGTCTATGCATCCATTTGGAATATACTCGAATAATATGTATCTATCTTTACAGAATTATTGTCAATTAATAGATATGAATTACTATCTGCGGCATCGTTCGTGGATGTACAATCGTCATCCTGATGGCATGTACGATTTGTGGGATGAATTTATACAGGGGTAGAGCAGTTTCTGCAGTTTGCCAAGGTGTTCTCTCAGTACATGGACCGTACCAAAACTAAGTGTCCATGTGTGAGATATCGCAACATAAAATATCATCTAGAAGTGGACGTAACATATCATTTGTACTCGAGAGATTTTATGCCAAATTACTATCAGTGGACCTCACACGGAGAACTTGTGCCTTTAGCATCAGAGCTGGAGCCTAATTTGCCGTATATGGATGTCCATGACCACGCTGGTTACGACGAAGGGTGGATGAATATGGTTTTTTACACTGTAGGGCCTAGTTTTGATTCGGACAATCTTGATGCGGTTGAGAAGGCACCGAATGTCGATGCTGCGAAGTTCATGGAGTTGCTGGAGAATGCAATGACTCCTTTGTATCCTGGTTGTGAGGATCATTCACCGTTGGAGGTGGTTACAAGACTGCTGAGCTTCAAGTCCGATTTCAACATGTCTAAAGAATGTTACAACCGAATCATCAAGTTGATTATAGAGATCTTGTCGGAAGGTGCAAAGTTACCTACAGACTTCTACCGGTTTAAGAGGATGGTGAGATCTCTATGGATGGGATACGAAAAAATTGATAGATGTTGCAATGGGTGCATTTGTACTACAAAGACGACAAGGATGAAGACGCGTACAGATTTTGTCGTGCTGATCGGTAGAAAGCAACAAGTTCAAGTAGGACTCCCGGTGCAAGGAAGCCTATCGACTCGATGCACTACTTGTCGTTGACGCCGCAGCTGCAGAGGTTGTTTATGGTGAAGGAGATTGCAGAAAACATGAGTTGGCACAGACGGGAACAGATCGAAGGAGTGTTGGATCACCCATCTGATGGAGAAGCATGGAAGCACTTTGATCGAGAGTATCCAGATTTTGCTTTGGATCCGCGTAATGTCAGATTGGGTCTCTCCTTCGACGGTTTTACCCCATTCAGACTTTCGGGGTCCCAACATTCGTGTTGGCCTGTGATCGTCACTCCGTACAATCTACCGCCTTGGATGTGCATGAAGACACCGTATATATTTCTCACCGTTATTATCCCGGGTCCGAACAATCCGAAGAGGAACATCGATGTGTATTTACCGTCATTGATAGATGAGTTGAATCAGCTGTGGGAAGTAGGTGCCAACACCTACGATATTTCTAGAAAGTAGAATTTTCAGATGAGGGCCGCACTGATGTGGACCATCAACGACTTTCCGGCCTATGGATTGTTATCTAGATGAAACACTCATGGTTGTCCCTCATGTCCGTATTGCATGGACCGCATGAAGGCTTTCCGTTTGAAACAGAAGAAAAACCGTGCTTCTTCGATTGTCATCGACAGTTCCTGTCGAAGGACCATCCATTCCGGAGGAACATGAATGCTTTTCGTGCCAGCATTGTAGAGAAGGCCAATCCACCTCCAAGGTGGACCAGAGACACGATATGGGAGGAGGTCAAGGATTTTCCAAGTGCCATCGAAGAGCCTACAAAGGGATACAAATGTGAAGAATTTGACCGCACTCATAATTGGACGAAAAGGTATATTCTGGGACCTGCCATATTGGAGCACCAATCTGATCAGACATAACCTTGATGTCATACATATCAAGAAGAATGTGTTTGACAACATAATTAATACTGTAATGGACGTAAAGAGAAAGACGAAAGACAATCCCAAGGCCAGGTTGGACTTGGAAGATATATGCAGATGTCCTGCGTTACATTTGATATAGGAAGGCAATGGGAAGTATAAGTAGCCTAAGGTAATTTTTTTACTAGATAGGGAGGATAAAGGAAGACTTTGTAGGTGGATTCAGGGCTTAAAATTTTCTGACGGATACGTGTCGAATTTAAGAAGATGCGTCAACCTGAAGGAGAACAAACTGACGGGTATGAAGAGCCACGATTGTCGCGTATTTATGAAGAGGTTAATTTCGATCGTATTTTGAAAATTATTACCGTCGGTCGTTTGTGATCCATTGACAGAGCTGAGCATATTCTTCAGATATCTTTGTTCTACTAAGTTGTTTGTCAATCGTCTTGAAAAGCAAGAGAAGGACATTACAGTAACACTGTGTAAGCTTGAAAGGGTATTCTCTCCTGGGTTCTTCGACTCCATGGAGCATTTTCCAATTCATCTTTCCTACGAGGCACGTATTGGTGGGTCCGTCGGTTATCGGTGGATGTACCCGTTTGAGCGGCATTTGAACCACCTAAAGAGAAAGGTGAAAAACAAGGCTCAGGTCGAGGGTTCTATTTGTGAAGCCTATGTTCTCGAGGAGATTACAAACTTCTGCTCGATGTATTTCAAGCCACATGTTGCTACTAATAGAACAAGAGCTCCGAAAAATGATAATAGATATCTTGAATCTAATGATGCAATACTGAAAGTCGTTAATGCTTTCGGAAAGCCTTCGGGAAAAATGAAGAAAAGATATCTGAATGACGAGGAACTAAGGGCTACTCAGTTATATATATTACTCAACTGCGACGAGGATGAAGTGGAGAAGCTCAAGGGGTAAGTAACTAATACGTCCATGTTTACGTCATCTATGTATATAATTGTCACGACCCGCACCCTAGAGTAAGGGCACGAGAAGTGGGTACGTCCAGCCTACGCCGCAGTGTCGGCGGTAGAACGATGTCCTAGGTCACAACATCTAACAATATAAGGTACCTGTACAGTATATACACTCCGAGTGAAGGTGACAATACAGAATACAATCTCAATCACAACTAAGGCAGAAATAGCACGATATCATAGATATGAAAATCTCACAGGAAAATACAAACAGAACGAAAGTCTAAGTGTCTAAACGACACAACATCACAACATCCAGAAAATAATACAACTCTGAAGTCAATACAAATGACATAAGAAATAAGATAAAGCCTAGCTAATCTAGTCTACGCAGTATGGATGACGTCCTCAGCTAGAGCTGGATCCTCCTGTGGGTCCAACTCACAGGTATCGTCTAGATGGGCTCCATAGTAGGTCTGGCAGAAGTCCTCGGTATCATCTGTAATATTTTCAACAGGTCCAGTCAGGACGGGAGCGAGCACAGTACATCTCATGCAGTTCATATCATGGCAGAAAATATAAAACAAACAATAGAGTAAGATACATGAAACGCTGTAAGCAGATGTACATGAAAATAGAAGAGATATTTTATAACTGGAAATATATACATGATAAGTAAGAACTGTAAGTGACTAGTGATTAAGAGTACGAGATGGCATGTAATTGGCTTAGGTTGAACATGATGTACATGAGTAAACATGAGGGTCACTAGCCAAGAAGGCTGTGTTACACACGAAAAGTAACAGAGTGAACATGATGGGTAAATCACATGACCATTTATACTCACCCCTACCCATAATCAATACACAAGGATCCAGTCAAGTTACGTTACGAACATGATGTTTTGGTTACACACGAAGCACATGAGGAAACATAAACGTACACGAGAGCACATGAAAGTATATGAGCTTACATGAAAGAACATGAGAGAACATGAGTGTATATACATGAATAACGCAAGAGCAAGGTATACATGATGTACATGAAACACACGACATGAAGTATCCGATGCGCCCGCTAAGGGGGATAACATCCCAAGAAAAGATCCATAGAGTACCAATCCGTGATAACAAGTGTCACATCAAGTAAAGTAATCTAGAGCAAGAATATAAGTCGTGACAAGTATAAAACGATCAGAGAATGTACTCGCCTGCGATCTGAATGTCTGTGAGAATACACTGTCCGATATGAGATATCTGAGTCCTATTTAGAGCAACACAAGTCATGATGTATACAAGGGGGTTATAAATAAAGTGTACAATGCATCTACATGATTTCTAGGTCAATCTAGGTCAAAGTCAACTCTTGGTCAACTCTGGGTCAAACCAAGTCAACATCTAGTCAAATTAAGTCAACAATAAGGCTATCTTGGTCAGCTAGTCAAACTTAGGCTATCAAGGGCCAATTTGGTCAATGGTCACCATTGGTCAACCTTATGGTTTGGTCAACAAGGTCAAACTAGTCTAAGTTAGTCAAATCTAGGTAAACTCTAGTCAAGCTTGCCTATTGTGTTCAATACCAAGTCATTCTAGGTTTTGGGCTAGTCAACTAAAGCCTAAATAATCAATCCTATAGGGTAAACTATACACTAGGTCTATATACCATTTTACAATGTGCAAACCTATAGATACAATACAGATTTATATACATACTTGCATTATGCATTCATGCCTACATACATATTTACATATATACATATATTCATATATACATTCATATATACATAGAGATATAGAGAAAGGGTTAAGGGGGTAACATAGATGTGTGTGTGATGAACTTGTATAGGTGAAAGTGTATGAGACCAACCTATTAAGTATTTACAAATTTTAGTCTTCAATATCAAACCAAAACTCAGTCTTTAACATTACATTCAATTGGTATTATACATGCATTTATACATTCAAGAAAATTAAATCAAAGTGAGAGAGTGTGTGTGTGGTAGGTTTCAGTTTTTATAAGTTAACCCAAACTCTATTTTGAGTAGAAGCCAACTTAGGTTTTCATTAAATCTCATACAATACATTGCATTCCATAAATGAAATCTCAAGTAACACATATCATTCTCAGGTTTTCAGGTTTTTTATTAACAGTTAACAACATCCTAGTTAGCATTGCAATCTCAGTTTTTGCAAACTATGGAACACATGTTCCCAATTTCAGTTTATGAAAATCAAAATCAAAAATCAATTTCTAAGTTAAATCCCATTTTAGTTCTACATATCAATTTTCAGTCCACTGTTTGACATTCTCAGTTATCACAGTTTTTTGTAATCAGGGAATTCTCAGTTTTTAAAAAAAAGCTAAACCCATTCTCAAGTTTGAAATTCTCATCTCAATTAACACATAAGGGGTTTATTCTCAGTTAACTTATCGGAAGAATTCCTCAGGTTTGGGAACACTCAGTTTTTCAGTCTACATGTTCAGTCCTAAAAATATAATTCGAATAAGCATCAAACCAAACCTATAGTTCTCAAACCAAAACAACAAAACAACATGTATCCTAGGAGTATAACAACACATATATATATAATCTCAGAAAAATGAGAAATCAAAATCAATTCTTCCAAAACTCAAAATGGAAAAAAAAAACAGGAAAACAGGGAACGTATCAGTAAAAACAGTTAACATATGAATTCGAAACCCAAGTTCGTTTGAAAACCCAAAACTCATGTAGAGAAATGTTCCCCATATGTACACGTGTCATGGGAGGTCCATTCGTGTCCAGGAAACTAGACACGAAGTGTCCAAACAGTGAATACAATAATCAGTGAGTCAGTACATAATATGGCCTCGTACCGCCGTGTCGTGCACGATTACGCACAACACAGGGCACGAACACCCATGGGCTCATGCACGCACATAGAGGGGTTATAGGGCTACACAACCATCACCCTGAATCGTGTCCTCATGGTGACAGGACACGACACGAAGTGCGTGTCAGTGCTAATTTCCCGCGTGCACAGTATAGTGAAAAGTCAGTGTGAGTCGATTTCTGTGTCCGACACGACACGAGGAGTCATGAAACTCAAGGATGGGGTCTGTCAGTGATGGCCCCCACCTCTGTGTTAAGTTGTACGTGTCCACGTGTCCTACACAGAGAGATTTTAGGGTCGGGTAGCAGGGCATGTGTACGGGGGTGTCGTGCAGTGAGTTCGTGTCCATTTTGGACACGGACACGACACGAAAGTCGACTCAGTCTTCACTAAAATTAATTAACACCTAAAGGCCTACAAATTTGTTCAAACACAATTTCAAATTAGCAATATTTATTTCTAACAAGCATTTCATCGAACACCTATTCCTACACACCGATACGTGTCCGATACGGACACGTAATGGACACGAACTCCTACCAAACTTGACCCACAGCTAGGGTATACCTAGATGAATGCATCCATGGAAAGAAAACTAGAATTTGAATAGGCTTGATGGGTTTTACCTATTGAAGGTAAAACCTTAATTTAGAGCTTTTTGAATGAGGGCTCCTCTTCAACTTGTGACGATCCCGAGCCTCCGAATCCTTGCTAGCTACCCACTACTGGTGTCCTCTACTATAGGAGAGTCCAATGCAAAAGACTAGGCTCAATTTGGAGTTGATTTGGACATTTGGGGAGGAATTGGGGAAGAACACAAAAAGAGGCAATTAAAATGATTTAAAATGATGCTAAAGTGTTAATGTGTTGTATTTATAGAGGGGGGGGGGGGGTGTTTGATGGCTGCCATTAGGTTAGGGTTAGGGTTTAGGATGAGTGGTCAAGGCTTCTCCAACAAATTCAAGCCAATCTAAAGGCTCACAATTAAAGTAACCTTTCTTAACATTTAGCCTAAAATATCCCACTAACAAATATCTAGATATTAATCTAATTTGATTACTTAGTTGAAACCCTCTAATTTAGTCTCTAGGGTCATGACTAACATCTAGATTAGGCTAAACTTCTAGGTCAAGTATCAATAATTAACTAGCACATATTTAATTCATATAATTTACAATTTCACAAAAGTGTCAAAATGACCAAAATATCCTTAGGCTATAAGTAAAAATATGATATTCTAAACACATGATTAGGTCTCCATGATCATGATTAGTCTTCTAGGTCATGCGTAACTAAGGTTACACTATCAAAACACCAAATTCACATATAACCATTTTAAATAGTTTTAAAATAACTAAAAATCATCAAAAATCATATCATGACTAAAATCTAATATTTTAATGATTTAAAATACAAAAAGTTCAAAATTATCCTCATTTTAGAAAACTGGATGTTACAATAATAGTATCCAATATTATTATTACACTAATTGGTCGATGTGTTGTTATTTTCAGCACATTTAATGATGAGGTGAGGTCGAGTAGACAGTACATAACGAATGAAGAACTGGAATAGAAAATGAGACGTCATTTTCCTTTATGGTTGAGTGCATATGTAAGATGCTCAGTAATTACTTTTCGTATATGCACTTTGCACAGTAATTAACAGAACACTGAATTTAATTTCTTATCTTGTGGTTGTTTTCCATACATAAATTCTCTTTATTTATTGTGTTTCTGGGAAAATTACAACTGTGGGAATCTGATCTAGAAGACGATCACTTTATCCCTTGGACTATGCGAAGAAGAAAAAGCTCTCAAAATTTTGACAGTAGATAACTATGTATCTGTACAATGAATGAGAAAAAGAACCCTATTTATAGAGTAAAAAATAAAACTGAAAAGATAACTGTCTTCACAGCCTGTGCTTAGTTGAAAATCACGCAGGATTTAACATACGCAAGGTTGTGAGAAGTTACTGGACGTGGCCTGTAACTGTTGGACACATGGCGATCATGCATGAGTCGTGTGCAAGTTACAGGACACGCATGCGAGAGATCAGTGGCATGGCTGCCACGTACTCCAATTTGATAAAATCCACGCAGACTTTGTTAAAGACAAAATCCACGTAGACTCGGAGGAGAAAGCTTCAAAATCCACGCAAACTTGGGGCAGGAAGCTTCAGGATCCACGCAGACTCGAGGCAAAAAGCTTCAAAATCCACGCAGACTTGAGGAAGAAAACTTCAGAATCCACGTAAACTTGAGATGAAGATCTCACAATACACGCAGACTTGAGATAAGACTGCCAGCTGTCTCGATTTGGCGTGCCTCGACTGATACAAAATCTCTGACAGTGATTGCTTTGTCAGTCGCATTAAATGACAAGAAACTCTTTTGGTACGCCAACTTGACGAAGGCTGAGTCTTGCTGAAGAAGATTTCGAAAATCATGCAATAGTCGGCTGTGATCTCTCGAGTTCTGTGAATACGTGGTATACGAAGAGACATTCTTCGACTGTCGTGCTGTCAGTCATGATAAAATTTCTGACAAATGATGAGCTGTCTCTTCAGCGTAATTTGTAAATATTATCCTGATCAACTGAGCGTGACTTTTGACTCTGTCCTGATCAACTCAGCGTGACTGTCATTTTTAAGGCCTACAAAACCCCTTCAAAGTTTTCGAAAAATGATGAATTATTTCGAAATACTTTGAAATCAAGGTGATAAAATGAACTCAGTCACGCTGAGATGACTTCAAATTTTTCGGAAGTCGAAAAGACTTCGAAGTTCTTTGAAAACATCCAAATGAACTTATTAAATGTCATGATGACTCTTCATTTTTCGAGACTGATTGCATCCAATTTATGGTAGAATATGAACCGTCGGCGAGCTCTGTTATATAAACAGGGAGAGGATTCATTTTTAATCTTCATCTTACGTCAACATGACACCAAAGGAAGAAGCTGAAGAAGAAGCACGCAAGTTGGGCTTTTGTTCCCATGGCGACCCTACTTTTGGGGGTACAGAACTGGAGCCTTTTGTCTTCGAGTTCAAAGATGACCCTACTCAACTAGCCAAGAATTTCTTGGGTTATTTTGGCTTGGATGGCTCGTCTTCTTCTGATGGACGCAGCCTTGCAGAACAGCGTAAAATATTGAATGCTCTGTTACACCGTATGGGGGTCAAGAGCGTAGAAGAACTGGGCACTAAGCTCAGCCGCTCTGCAAAATAGAGCGTGTCTTTTATGCTTCTTTTGAAAATGTTGCACTTCTTCTTTTGTCTTTTGTAAGGCCATCAGTGCCCGTCTTGAAGAATGTAGTACAACTTTTGTGTTTGAACAACGTGCATTAATGAAGAATATTAAATGGCACTCTTTGACTGTTTCCAATGTTGCGCTGTCTTCTAAAGCACACGTGACACTCATTCCATAATTTATGAGCACTATTTACTCGGATCTTTTCCAAGAATAGACTTGTACTTTGTCCTTTAAATAGATAGATGAGTTTCATAGATACTCATCTCCCATTCTTCTTCTTCTTCTCTGAGAATGAAATTTATGGGAGATTTCATTCTCAAACAGGAAAGCAACGATTTCTGTGCACTGTATCAAACATGGGTTTGCCAATTCTTAGCACCAAACTTGAAGGTAAGTCCAATGTAGTACGCGTACTATGGATTTTTGTCTCTGACTGAACAAGATATGCCTGACTAGCCAGTGTGTGCCAAATAACATTTCTGTCGATTTAATCTCTTCTTCCTTGATGCTTTCTGCAGGAATTCGACTAAATATTTTCTTCAGAACTGGCATTGGTGATGTGGATGCTGTAGAGAATATCCTGCTGACACCTACATCAGGGAGCTCATACGCTTTTGACGCGTACATCAGACAACTCAGAACTCGTCGTGAGATAGAAGGGTCTTCCTCAGATGGTAGGAAGAGCCTTTATACACGAGAGTTGGATGGTGGAGTCAACTCTACCCCGAGAAATCGGGTAGTAGAGTTTCTTTCACGGCAGAACTAGGAATTGTATCCCAAGGTTGGATACATTCCTGTCTCCTCTGAAAGGCCGCTCCCAATCCACCAATTGTATTGGCAGCACCACGACTTCGGGCTGCCATACTCTGTGGTTCTCCTCTCGTCTGAGAGAGAAGACCAGAGTTTGATTCCTGCTGATCTGTTCGTGACTGAGACCCAGACAATCAGGAATTGCCACCAACAACGAACCTGACGGAGAAGGTCCGACGGAGAAGATCTAAAGAAGAAGATAGATCTCTATTAGGTTATTGTTGTGGCGTAGAATGAAAATCCAAAATTTGTAATAGATTTCCATTATGATTTGTAAGAAAGTCTAAGAAAATGTAATAGACTTTTTGTGGTGAAATGAGAATGGAAATGATAATTCTTCTATGCTCAAAAATTTGCATTTGTGGATGAATTGTGGACATAATAGATAATAAAATCTTCTTTTCTGATTTAGAGTATATAATATTATCAGAGGTAATATGGACGTGATAATATATAGGAACTCAAAAGAAAATAGATTGATTTCTATGCAGAGGTCAAAGATGACAAAGTAGGTAAATTCAGCATTTATTCAGAGGTTATGAAAACGTGATAAATAACGAATTTCCACTTTTATTTTTAATAGATTGATAGAAGAAAATGAACGGACAAATGTCAGGTGATAATGAACAAGTGAAACGTCGGATGAATATGACAAATGAACGGATGAACCGTCAAGTATTAATGAATGGGTGAACCGTCAGATGAATGTAATAAATGAACGGACGAACCATCGGATGAATGTGTCGTTTCATTATTCGAGGAATTTCTGTCTATAAATATAGCAGAAATCTAATGAAGGACGAACACTTCTATTCTTCAACATAAAAATATCGTCTGAAGAAGCATCCAAGAAAGCTGAAATCGTCTTGAAAGTTCAGAAAGGCACTGAAGAACACCCTGTAGATCCAGTTCAATCGAAGAAGGCAGAAGCAGGCGAAGGTTCGTCTGTACCGCCACGAGACATTCTAGATTTTCTGCTTGATCCAGGAAGGTCTGAAGAAGAGGAAGCCATGAGGATGGCAGTCTGCAAGTTTCTTGTGGGTTCTAGCAAGGAGATCCTCGGCTCTTTTGCTGATCACGTCTTCGAGAAGGACGGCAGTAGACCATGTCCAAATGTAGAAAAGGATGATAATGATCTTCCTTAATATCATGTACCATCATTCATGATTAAAATAAAATAAAATTTTTATTTTTTTAAACATGAATTTGTCTGATGATTACAAGCATTTACATTTATACATGGTACTTTTTAAGGAATTTGCCATTAATAGGCATCAAAACTTTTCGACCATCCAATTCTGAGAGTTGATAAGCTCCATTTGAGAAAACTCTGCTCACAATATAGGGTCCTTCCCACTTTGCGTCAAATTTGCCCTTGCTCATATGAGTCATAGTCATAGGACGTCTGACTGTTAGAACAAGTTCTCCTTTCTGATACGATCGAACTCTGACTTTCTTATTAAAAGCTCTTGAGATTCTAGCTTGATAGAATTCAATATTCTGTTGAGCAGATAATCGCTTTTCATCTAGAGCTTCTAATTCCTGAAGTCGAAGACGATCATTATTTTCGACAGTGAGTTCATTAGCGATTGCTATCCTTAAAGAAGAAATTTGAATCTCTAATGGAAGAACAGCTTCGCAACCATACACCAGAGAAAAGGGTGTACATTTAGTAGCATTACGAACTGTAGTGCGATAAGCCCACAAACATTCACCGAGCTTCTCACTCCAATTACGTTTGTTAGTAGAGACAAACTTCTTTAGGAGTTTGATGATAGTTTTGTTGAAAGCTTCTGCTAATCCATTAGCTGCCGGATTATACGCGGTAGAAGCCACATTATTGATCCGGTGATCATCACATAATCGGGTAAACTTCTGACTGAATGGTCCGTTATCATGAATAATGCGTCGAGGAACACCAAATCTGTAGATGACATGATGCTTAATAAAGCTGATGACATTGGACGTCTTAACTTCAGATAAAGGAATAGCTTCGGCCCATTTGGAGAAGTAATCGGTTATTGCAAGAATAAACCGATGACCCTTGGATGACGGCGGATTGATCGGGCCGATAATGTCCATACCCCAAGCTTGAAGGGCCATGACGCTGCCGTTGGATGTAGAAACTCCGAGGATTGTTGAATAAAATCTGCATGGATTTGATAAGCTTTACACTTTTTTGCATATTCGATGGCGTCTGATACCATAGTGGGCCAATAATAACCCATACGTCGAATACGGTCTTGAAGTTTTGGTCCAGGCTGATGTGCTCCACAAATTCTATCATGTGCTTCACGAATAATTTATTGAGCCTCGTCACCGGCAACACATCGAAGAAGTAAACCATCATAAGCTCGACGATATAAGGTCTATGTTGTATGATTGTAATAGAATCTGAGTGATCGTCGTCTGATAGATGCTGCCTCACTCGGATCATCCGAAAGAATATCATACAATATAAAATCTAAGAAAGGAAGTCTCCAATCTTTATCCGTATTTTGATTCTCGGCCGAGTTACTGAAGATAAATTCCATGCTGGAATCAGATGAAGATGATAAAGATTTACGACTAAATCCAAATCCTCTTGTTGTGTTGACATCATGAGATGTTGATTCTTCAATGTCAATTGGAAGCCCTAAAGTTAAGTTATTTTCCAGATGAAATAATTCTCGATTGCGAACAATAATCATTTGTTGCCGTCTAATCGGAATAGCTAACACCGCCGCAAGATTAGCTAGAGCATCAGATTCCGTGTTACATGCTCGCCTAACATGTTCAATAAAGAATTCTTCAAACGAAGAAGCCATAGATATAGCTGATCTATGATAAGGAACCAGATCTTGATGGCAAACTTCATAAGTTCCCCTTATCTGATTGACAATGAGTTTAGAGTCTCCGTACGCCTCCAAATATTGAATATTCAGATGCATAGCGAGTTGAAGACCAATAAGCAATACATTGTACTCAGCTACATTGTTCGAACATAGCTGATCGAGAGAATATGCTTTTTGGATAGCAAGACCTTCTGGCGATACAAGAACGATTCCAACTCCAGCGACAATATCACCATTAGGACCTATCCTTGAAGCTCCATCAAAGAATAGACGCCAAGTAGGATCTTCTTCAGCAATTTGGTTTGAATCTAAGACCTCATCTGGAATTTCGTCATAGAGTTTTGAATTTTCTGAAATTGAATGAGCAGCCAGAAAATCGGCTAAAGCTTGTCCTTTGACTAATTTCTGAGGAATATAATGCATGTCATACTGAGCTAGTAGGATTTCCCAGTTAGCTAATCGAGAATTCAAAACACTGGTTTCTTCATCATGATCCGTATAGGATTGATCCTGGAGATGACATGAATAGTCTGGCCAATGATATAATGTCGTGTCTTCTGAACAGCGAACATCAAGGCTAGACATTCTTTTTCGACCGGTGAATATCGAGGTTCAGCTCCGGTCATAGTACGACTGAGATAGTAGATGGCTTGTTCATGGCCATTTTGATTCTTTTGAGCAAGTAATGCACCCAATGAATGATTCATTGCTCGAGTATATAGGAGAAATGGAATTCCTGAAACGGGAGGTACCAATACTGGAGGGCTCATCAGATATTGTTTTATATCATCGAATGCTTTCTGACATTCATTATTCCAGACAAAAGAGACACCTTTCTTCATAAGTTTGTTGAATGGTCTGCAGCGTCCTGACAAATTAGAGATGAATCTCCTGATATAAGCGATCCTTCCTTGAAATCCTCGTAGCTCTTTTAAGGTGCGTGGAGGACGCATCTCTTGGATGGCTTTGATCTTCTCGGGATCCACGTGTATACCTTTAGAGGTAATGACGAAGCCGAGAAATTTACCACTAGAGACGCCTAAGAAGGACTTAGTAGGGTTCATCTTTAATTGATGCTTACGCATTAGATCAAATATAGTCTTCAAATCTTGGATGTGATCCTCCTTTTGTCGTCTTTTGACTGCAATATCATCAACGTAGTATTCGACTGTTTTCCGCAGATGTTCACGGAATATAGTGCTCATAGCTCGTTGATAAGTTGCTCCTGCATTCTTGAGACCGAATGGCATAACTGTATAACAATATGTACCAATCGGCGTTCTGAAAGAAGTGTGCTTCTCGTCGTCTGGAAACATTTTAATCTGATTGTATCCAGAATACCCGTCCATGAATGACATCCATTCAAATCCACAGGTATTATCGATCATGACATCAGTGATTGGTAGAGAGAATTCGTCCTTAGGGCATGCCGTATTATGATCGCGGAAGTCTATGCATACTCTGATCTTGCCAGTCTTTTAAGGACAGGAACTATGTTAGCCACCCAATCGGGATGTTGTTCCTCTCTAATAAACCCGGAGGCCATGAGTTTATTAACTTCAGCTTCAATTGCATCCATAATGTCTGGACGAAATCGTCGCTGTTGTTGTTTGACCGGTTTAGCATTCGGCAAGATATTGAGCTTGTGAGTTGCAATTTGTGGATCAAGCCCTGGCATATCTTTATAACTCCAAGCGAAGATGTCGATGTAATCACGAATGAGTTTAATCATGTCTTGCTTATCAGTTTCTGAAAGACTTTCACTGATGAATATTGGTTTGGGGGATCCCTCTTCACCAACATCTATTTGAACAAGTTTATCTTCAGTCGGAGGTTCTTTTTGCTCGAAATGGAACTCCCATTGATTATATAATCTTTGGGCCCATTATTCTGATTCAGGTAAGATTTCAAACTCTTCTCCGTCTTCATTATTTTCTTCAGAACGGTCAATAGAAACCATGTTGGAAGACAGAATATTGCAGTAGAAGTCACCGATACTCGTATCGGAATCCCAAGAAGTGGTACTAGAAGAATCAGATCTCTTATCTTCGTCAGATTTAAGATCTTCATGGATAATATTGATGAAAGGAGTAGGAGCAATATAGCCTAATCCGCATTTCGTCCTCCCATATTTCAGAGGAGGAATACGAACAGGCATTTTTCTTCCTTTTCCACTATTGAGGCCAGTCCTGAAGTCATAGCCCATATTTTTGATGATGTCTTTAGATTGCTGACTATAGCAACGTAGTTGTAATCTCCCAATATCATCGTTTTTGTCATCATCTTCTAAATCAGAAGGACTTTGGGGCCCTTTGTAGAAGAATATTAGAATGTCTCCTGGCTTTCTGCTGGGAACTAGAAAGTATGAAGATTGTACAGGTTCTAGAGATACATCTGTATGAACAGTCTGTACAACTCCTATGGTTATTGTGCTCAAGTCATCTAACAAATATAAATAACTATGAACATAATTACACACATCAGCGTACTGCAAAGATGGAGACTTTTTATTAAATGTAAAAGCAGCAATATTTACATTGGGAGAAAGCTGAGCCTTAGAGATTTTAGCCAAGTCAATGACTAAAGGGGAAGAAGAAGAATGAGAAAAAGCTTTGTTTCGATTAAGATCGATAACAAATGGCTCAGAAGAGGTGAGCTCCCTTGAAGCTTGAGATGGAAGAGTAATCTGCCCTCCAACTGGAATTAGCAAAGTATCCTGTGAAGATATAGGAATTGTAGTACGCCCACTAACAGAAATGATCATTGTATCTTGAGTAGACGAATGAGGCAACGGAGAGATCCGTCCACTCACTGGAATGATGAAAGAACCTTCTCCAAAGGATTTGGGAGATTATTGCTGAGTAGCTCGACCTTTAACAGGGATTATTAAAGTCTCACTTTGTGAATCCTCTTTCTCCATAGCTTGTATGACCCTTGTATACTCTTCTTTGTACATTCGGGAATCATTGAAATAAGCTTCAATCCCATGGAAGGGATTTATATCAGCAACTTCTTTTTGTACTCTTCCATTGCTATCAATGTACTTAAAACACTGATGAAGAGTAGAAGGCACCACATTATTTTTATGAAGAAATGGCCTCCCAAGAAGAAGATTATAGGATCCCACGATCTCAATCACATAGAAAGTGACTTTGGATCTGAAATCGCCTATCTGAAGCTTCAGATGAATTTTTCCCAAAGGCTCGCTTCGGCTTTGATTGAATCCCAATATAGTAGTAACCGTCTTAGAGAGCTTGTGAAGAGGGATTTTTAGTTCATCCAACAGACTCTTTGGTATTATGCTTATAGCAGACCCTGGGTCAATGAGGATACGATCTATCTTCATCGTATCGATATAACCAGTGTTGTAGAGAGGCCGATCATGTCGATTATCCTCCAATAGCATATCGTCTTGTGTAAAGGTGATATTTGGGATAATCTCCAATACACTGTTACAATGTAAGCAAGTGGCAGGTTCTGTATCTGGCTTCTTCAATTGTGCAAGACAAGAGTCGGCTTGAAGAAGTGCTTCACTTAACGTCTCCCGAGTCTCTTTAGAAAGACGTAGAAGTTCAAAGAGGGACATTCTAGCTGGAGTATTAGCAAGTTAAGCTAGAATGTCGAAGTTGTAAGGCTTCTGAAGCCCAAGAGGAGGGGACTTCTTGATTGGTTTATCAAACCGAGCCTGTTGTTTACCTTTCTCCAGAACTGTGGGTTTAGGAGGAATAGGTTCAACTGGTGTAGTTGAAGGAACAGGTGCAGTAGATGATTCTTCTTCAGGAGGAACATTAGGAGCATCTTTATCAGCTGGAGGGATATCAGGAGTATCCTCAGGATTCTTAGAATAATCCTTTAGATAAGGTTTCCCCGTTCGAGTAGCAACTGCTTCTTCCTTCTCTTTTAGCTCTGTGTCAGAGGTAGATCCAAGAGAAGTCATATGACATGACTTAATTTTTCCAGCCTTCTTGGACTTTCGAGAAGTAGTATTTTGAGAAAAAGGAGATTCAAAATCTGCCACTAGATCAGGATGAATCCACATTATTTCTCCAGTTTCTAAAGTGATTGGCACTAATCCTTCAGATTGTGGAGGAGGAATATTCACTATCTCAAGAGTTGCCTTGGGAATAGGAACGATCCCACTTTCAAGGAGTTAAGGAGGGAAATCTCCGAATTGCATAGAGACGACGTTGGAGGTGACGGTCTTCTCTTTTGGAGTAAGGGAGATAGCTCCAGATTTAATCATTTCTTGGATCTTTTCTTTCAGTACATAACATGTACAAATTATGTGACCCAATATTCTATGATATGGGCAATATTTGGGATGATCTATCTTACCAGCTTCATCAGGTTTCTTGATTTCAGGTAATTGTATTTTATTACCTTTCAGCAGACATTCAAAGATACCAAGGACATCGTCATCATCGAAAGAGTATTCTTCTTTGGGGCGAGGTGTTCTCGGTTGTTGAGTTGTAGAGGTAGGAGAAGTTTGAACAGTTGATGCATCTTTGCTCTAAAGATTAACTTTAAGAGTTTCTTTTCCTTTGCGAGCATTATTTTTATTGTTAGTACCTTGACCTGTTTCTTTGGGAGTCATCTGCACTCCTAAACCTTTGAAGGTTTCAGCACTAATTTCTGCAGCCTTGGCACTAACTATGAAAGAAGGCCAGTCTTGGAATTGGGTGGATCCTGTCCACATGCTGATGATTGGCAACAAGTTTGATTTGCATGTGTAGATGGTGACAGCATCTGGAGTTCCAAGAGGCATCTTCAGAGCTTCTCTTCGAAACCGTTCAATGTAATCCTCTGTAGTTTTATTATTTTTCTGCTTGATTCTAATAAGAGCAGACATAGTCATGTCATTGAGCCCTTCATAGAACCGTTCAAGAAACATCTGTTTGAAATCGGCAAATGAGGTAATGCACCCATCTGGGAGACTTCTATACCATTCATAAGCAGTTCCCTTGAGACATCCAATAAACACCCGAGTAAGGAGGGCGTCACTTGGTTGCAACTGGTCAGTCATCACTTCAAAGTGATTAATAAACTGACTTGGAGAAGTGGTTCCATCATAGAATGAGATAGTAGGAGGCTTGTATTTAGGAGGATACGATACTTGCTTCCATTCTATCGGGTAAGGTTGCTTGATGCCTAACCTTTGTAAACCATCTTTCTGTTTGAATGCCTCGAATTGAGTTTTGAGATTCCTCAATTCTTCATTAACAACTCCAGAAGATTGTGGAGTTGTAACTTGTAGAGAATAGTTAGGAGGAGGAACAGCATTGTAAGCACTACCCCCAGCTCCAGAGAGACTAGGATTTGGTTGAGCTGGTCCAGGAGCATTGGATTGTACTGCTGGAGGAACTTGTACCGGACTTATATCAGTATCAGTTGGTATGGCATCTGATACAGTCTGTCGATTCTGCAACTGAGCTGTCATGAGTTCATACATCGACTTCATAGCATCAGCCATAGACTTCATTTGCTGTTCCAAAGAAGCAATTCTTTGGTCCTGAGGAGTCACCTAAGAGGAAGGTTCATTGTTCAATTCAGTATTCCCATCCACCATATATGTAGTGACTGTACGAGGGATTATTGATGAATTAGTGGATGTTGTATGCTCTGAATCACTGCTTCGTGCATCAAAATCATTTAAAGGAGAACTACCCCCAGTAGGAAGAGGTGGGAAATTAGATTCTCCTAGAAATTCAGAATCATCTTCAGAGATCAAATTTCTTTGACTAGATGCTAAGACTCTTGCTCTGGTGTTTCTATATACTCCATCTGGATTATCAGCTCTACCCCCAGCATCCCGAGAGGTCATGTTGACAGAAACAAACAAAGGCTCATCTTCATCAGGCATAGGTTCACACTGAATCCGATTGAAGACAGATTGTCGTTTAGTTTGACATCTGCATTGCATTGTAACTCTTGGCTGGAAGTCACATTCATGATCAACATGGTCATGAGCCATTAATTGACATCTACATTGAATTATGACTCTTGGCTGGAAGTCACACTCAGCATGTTCTTTTGACACAGAATTACTCCTTCTCTTCTGTTGAAGATATTCTCGTAAATCTGCTTGTGAAGATTGAGGAGTATATTTCCTGTTCTTGGTTCTTGATGGCTCTTGATTATATAAAGAATGATTAATATGAGCCACATAGTTTCTAGCATACTCTGCATCTGGATCTTTTATCCTTGTTTCCAACTGATGTGGTTTCTTAACACCAAAAGTGCTAAGTTTTATTCTTAGATCAATTGGAGGTGACACATTAGTTTTGGAAACTTGGAGTTTTTCTTCCATTGATCTGGATATTTGCAGAGAAGGAAAAATAGAGCCATCCCTTGGATTAGGAGTTGGTAACAAACCCTCTTTTATGGACAAATTCTGTGCCCAATTTGAAGAAGTCATAGAAGAAGACATTACAGAATGTTTCTTCTTAGACTCATTCAAGGTTTGAGACATAGAATGTCCAGAAGGAAGAGTAGTCAAAAGACCATCTCCTTTTCTTTGACTAACAAAATTGTCAGTCAAAGCTGTTCCTGAAGTAAAAACTACAGGAGCAGAAGGAACAACTAAAGAGTTATTCCTTTTCGAAGGGACTTTGTGTGGAAGACCACCCCCAGTTCTAGTAGAACTTGGCAAAGAAGAAGAGATAGCTAAAGAACTATTCTTCTTAGATGAAATACACGCTGAAACAGACTTGGCTAAGGAACCAGTACTGTTAGCGTGACTTTTAACTTTGGAAGTACAAACTGGAACAGACTTGGCTAAGGAACCAGCGCTGTCAGCGTGACTTTTAGGGGTGAAATTGCACGCTGGAGCAGATTTGGCTAAGGAGCCAGTACTTTCAGCGTAACTTTTGATTTTGGAAATACACACTGGAACAGATTTGGCTAAGGAGTCAGTACTGTCAGCGTGATTTTTGTTTTTAGAGAGACACGTTGGAACAGATTTGGCTAAGGAGCCAGTACTGTCAGCGTGACTTTTAGAGTTGAATTTGTACGCTGGAACAGACTTGGCTAAGGAGCCAGTGCTGTCAGCATGACTTTTGAATGCTGTCATCTTCGAGCGCACAAGAGTGTGCGTGCTTACAGTAGAGTTCTTGCCAGTGTTAGGAGTAGACACTGTGGCAGAGACTTCACCATTGACTACCAACTGATTCTTAGGGACATAGACAGAGTGTCCCTTCGACTTGGCAGTGATGATGGAGGCTGAAGTAGACTTGCCACTCTTAGCCCGCTGCATTTCTTCATAGGCGAGTTGATCGAATTGGATCGTCATCACCTTCTTCGTCGAGCCGATTGACGAAGTGTCGCATTGAGTTGTTGCCATCTCAAAAGAGGAGATGGATTTCCCCAGTAGAGTCGCCAATTTATTTTCCATAAATAAATTCTCTTTATTTATTGTGTTTCTGAGAAAATTACAACTGTGGGAATCTGATCTAGAAGACGATCACTTTATCCCTTGGACTATGCGAAGAAGAAAAAGCTCTCAAAATTTTGACAGTAGATAACTATGTATCTGTACAATGAATAAGAAAAAGAACTCTATTTATAGAGTCAAAAATAAAACTGAAAAGATAACTGTCTTCACAGCCTGTGCTTAGTTGAAAATCACGCAGGATTTAACATACGCAAGGTTGTGAGAAGTTACTGGACGTGGCCTGTAACTGTTGGACACATGGCGATCATGCATGAGTCGTGTGCAAGTTACAGGACACGCAGGCGAGAGATCAGTGGCATGGCTGCCACGTACTCCAATTTGATGAAATCCATGCAGACTTTGTTGAAGACGAAATCCACGCAGACTCGGAGGAGAAAGCTTCAAATCCACGCAAACTTGGGGCAGGAAGCTTCAGGATCCACGCAGACTCGAGGAAAAAAACTTCAGAATCCACGCAAACTTGAGATGAAGATCTCATAATACACGCAGACTTGAGATAAGACTGCCAGCTGTCTCGATTTGGCGTACCTCGACTGACATAAAATCTCTGACAGTGATTGCTTTGTCAGTCGCATTAAATGACAAGAAACTCTTTTGGTACGCCAACTTGACGAAGGCTGAGTCTTTCTGAAGAAGATTTCAAAAATTACGCAATAGTCGGCTGTGATCTCTCGAGTTCTGTGAATACGTGGTATACGAAGAGACATTCTTTGACTGTCGTACTGTCAGTCATGATGAAATTTCTGACAAATGATGAGCTGTCTCTTCAGCGTGATTTGTAAATATTATCCTGATCAACTGAGCGTGACTTTTGACTCTGTCTTGATCAACTCAGCGTGACTGTCATTTTTAAGGCCTACAGTGGTATTTAGGTCGATCGTCTGGACGCAATACTAGAGAATGAGACTATTAGAACTCTAGCCAAGGGGCCCATTTATTCCGTCAAAATTTAGCCAAGCTATTTTGTGAATGGGTTTAGGTTCAAGTCAACAAATGCTCCGATCAGAGAGAACTTTCTGGATCTTGATTCGACCAAAAATAGTTGTTTGTGTATTTGATCTACAAACTATAAAGATGTCGATCCGGATAATAATTTTTATGGCGTCTTACGAGAGATTGTGGAGTTGACATATAACTACGGCATAGAGCCGGCTAGGATCGTGTTGCTCAGGTGTGATTGGTTTGATTCGATCCAAGAACAATGTTGGAAAATTGACAAGCATAGTCTTGTGGATATTAATTACCGGCGTCGATATCAAGGATACGGACCATTTATCCTAGCAAGTCAGGCTCAACTAGTTTACTCCACTACTTATCCTAGACGGGGAACAACTAGGTTGGACTGGTGGGCAGTATGCAAGACTAAAGCCAGAAATACCTACGATGTTGATGAAATAGCTTATCAGGAGGACGAGCTACCTCTCGTAATAAATATAGTTGACGTGGACACAACGAAAGTTCCATATTGCACATCTAATCATGTAGAAGAGGTAGAAGTATCCGAAGAGGAAAATAAAGTAGATGAAAGCGAAGATGAGAAGGAAGAGGAAGATGAGGACGCGGAGGACGAAAAAGATAAATTTTCAGAAGATGATTGAAAATAAAATAAAATATAAAATATGTTTAACCACTAATTAATCTCCATGCAACAATGAACCTTCCATATTATACATCTAATACTGTCATTTTGTTTAATCCCTAATTATTCTCTATATTTCCATCGATCTATCTAGATGACACCTATGACTCGTGCACCTCGCTTGCGAGAGGCACAGATGGCTGCTGAGGAGGTAGTGGAACCTAAAGCAAAGATGAAGGTCAAGGAAGAACTTCCTCCTACTATTAAGGAGGAAGTGATTCCTAAAGCCGAGATAGCTGTGAAGGAGGAGGTGGCACCAGAAGGCAGTTGCATCGGGAGTTCCAGTCATCCAGATCTTATGGATATTGATCTTGTTGGCGTAGATCCTACTTATGTGCAGTGGCTGAGGAGGGAGATCTCTTTGCGCCTGCGTAGAGGGTAGAGCAGTATGATATGACTTTTGATCGGATTTGTTTTTGGTAGACTTATTTCTGGGTCAGACTTGGATGTTTTTACAACTCTTGAAGTTTCTTATTTTCGAGACATGGTTATTATCTAGACTTGGATGTTTTTGGATGCTATTATCTAGACTTGGTTATTATCTAGAAATTCAATGGAGGGTTGCTCCGGGTCTATTTTTATAAACTGTAATGTGTTAAATGCATGGTTATTATCTAGAAATTCAATGGAGAGTTGCTCCGGGTCTATTTTTATAAACTGTGATATGTTAAATGTATGGTTATTATCTTGTAGATATCTATTTCTATCAGGTATGGCAGGACGCAGAGGATCGTACTACCGTAGCGATAGAGGAGTATCCCGGGGAGGTAGAGGTTCCACCGGTGGACGGAGTGGTACTCTGTTAGTAGATGACGGTACCGGTCCCTCATCTTCTAGTACTCTAGTATACCAGCCCCTCAGATCTCAGTCTATGTCGACGGTACATGGCAGTACTCCTGGGACGGACAGTTCCAGGCCTGAACCTATCCCGTCCAGCAGTGTTCCTCCTGCGGACGATACTATAGAGATGGAGGAGCGGGTGGAGGAGGTCGCACCTACGCCGTCTCCATATGATCCGAGCGATCTCCCATGCACCCCTCCAGACGAGATGAGGATGGAGATTTGGTCCGACCGGCCTGCAAAGTAAGTTAATTAGTTAACATTTATATATACTTATATCTATATATTCATGAATTTAATTATCATTGTGTAGATATCGTCCTCCGTCAGTTCAGAGGGCATTGGGACTATTTCTGAGGTCCAACTACGGGGGACCTTGGATCAACTAATTGGATGCCTCGAACGAGAGGAAGGCATTCTGGTTTACCCACTTCAAGGTAACTAAAGTAGATTGCTTTTAGTATAAATCATCTTTTATGCATATTATATAACTAACTAATTTAATTCTTGTAGAAAATATATATTTTTATCCACTACACCGGACTGAGACGACCGAGAAGCAATTCCCTGCCGTTGCCGCCAAGTTGATCCGGGATGCGATCGACGACCAGAAGGCTTGAGATCGCTCCGAAAAATCGATCCAAGGTTTGATCATGCCCGAGCGGTGGACTGCCACGAAGGCTATATTCGACGCTCCTAGGTACAAGGAACGGTCGGAGAAGGCGGCTAGGACGAGGGCAGAGAAGTGGTGTGGTGGCTCGATTTTTATGACGAAACATTTCCGTCGCCTGGTATGTGTTTTACTGTAATATATTATTTTAATAAAAGTAGGAATAAAATGTTTAATTTCATTGACAAACAAATTATTATAACAAATAAAGAGGGGTGAGCACGCCAACATGGTGACCGTCCTCATGGCTACCCATCGGAATGACGGAAAGCTCATCGATGATCGGACCACGCATATCTATGTAAGTATTACTTTACGTGTCACTAACTTTAGTATAACTTAAGAAATATGCAATATACATATATAGACGTGGAACAACTAGGTTGGTAGTAAATATTATGCTTATCGAGATGTACACTTTTCTAGGAGGAGTATCGTAGGCTAGAGCGTGAGATGACTAGTGCATCTACGGAGGGAGGGGCTGGTACTTCCTCGCAGCCCCCTCTGGCTCGGACGTTGGACGAGCTCTGGATGGCCGCCATTGGTGGTCTTCAGAAGGATACGTACTACGGTACGGGATCCTACGGTGCCCTTGTGTTGATGTAGTCATCCAGGGCCCCTTCTGCCAGTGTGCATTCCCTACAGCACTCACAGGAGTCAGTCCGAGTGGAGGAACTCCGTCGCCAGCTTACTGAGCTACATGACGAGCTATTGCGAAGGATTGTGGAGCATCAGACGGACGATGCGAACCTCATCGCATGATTTGATATGCTCGAGCGCACCATTATGGAGACGGGCGAGAGGACGGATCATGTCGTTCAGGCGGTGCAGGAGAGGGCAGATCTTGCCATTTACGCGTTGCATGGGTCGCAGGTGGACATTGGCGAGCAGGTTTTGAGGCTGGCGGCTGTTATGGATTCCACCAACTCCAGACTGCTAGACATGGAGCAGAAACTTTCGGGTCGTGCGTCGGCATCCACACCGACTATAGCGGTTCCACTGTCTCCTCTTTCTTCTATTGATGAGTCATCACCGGTAATGCTGAACCCGGCGCAGTATAGGTTCATGATGTCCCAGATACCGGGACTGCCTACTCCTCTTCCTCATCTTGACCAGGCGTAGTAGTCCTTTATTGGACTTATTCATTTGTTGTGTTGGTGACCCATTGTTGGGTCTTTATGTATTTATTTTATACACTTACTTACAATTTGTGTTATGTTATGTTGAATATTATCGGACACACTTTTTATAGCCATTTGGTAGTGGATTTGTATCCACCCGGTTATTTCCTGTCTTTTTGATCATTAGAATCTATTTATTTGATTATTGGTAGTGCATTTTTATCCTTGTCTCTATATTGGTTTACCGGTGTTGAGTGTTACACCGAAAGGGTCGGCGAACCTAGGGAATTCTACGGAGGGTTGCTCCGGATCTATTATTTGTAAGCTGTCACTCTAAATGCAGGTACAATGCTTTATAATATAACTATCATTTATATAAAAAAGCATACAACATTCTATTTTTTACATTTTTTTGGAGTTAGCGACGTTTAGCGACGCTTTACGACGCAAGCATACGTCGCTAAGGTGTACCGAAATGACGTAAACCTGGGAATCAGAACGTCGTTGAACGTTGCAGAACGTCGCAAAAATGATGACATGGACAATATTATAGGTCAGTAACTTTAGTCAGGCAACGTCGCTATGTTCGTATCAATACGTCGCTATAGAAGTATCGTAACGTCACTGGATGTCGCCAAACATCGTTAAAATGGTGACATGACAATCCCAAATTGCTAGATATGGAGTCGCTAAATGTCGCTAAACTTTGCAGTTTACGTCGCTAACAGTTGAAATGTCAGCGACAATTAGCAACGAATTTGTACGTCACAGATTAGCAACGCAAAGTCGGTAAACGTTGCTATTTTTGAAAAATCTAGCGACGTGCTGCGTCGCAGACTTACGTCGCTGTAGCGATAAACACCGACGTTTCTCTAGTTAGCGACCATGTTTTACGCGACATTATCAAAACGTCGCTAATTTCATCGTCGATTTATTTTGGCGACGTATTTTTGATGTTAGCGACGTCATCTGGCGTCGCTAATGTGACATATTTTGGTAGTGTCAAGACTATGTTTGGTTGTATGAGGAGTGCATGTTGCATGATCAAATGGATTATGAATTAACTCATGCACGGGTTCATTTTCCTCGTACAGGCGTGCCCGGGCATCGGGACTATTCAGCCTAGGAGGAATGATTATCGTGGCTAAGGGAGCATGAGCATTGCAGGACCTTCAGTAAGGCTCATAACCTAGGCAGAATGGGTGGCGTCGTAATGCATTTTTGAGAAACATAAGTCCATTATGACATCGGTGAATGTCAGTGATCTTCATATAGATAGGGGTCGGTGAGCTGAATGACGCAGGTACACAAAGATCCTGCTCAACGATCACTTATAACATGATAGAAAAAGAATAGTAGGTATTCACCTTGCATCGGGCAAGGGCGAATGCCTCGAGTCGGTAAACAGTCGCCATGAAGGAAAACGAGAATTGTATGTTGCATGCTTGCTTGTTTACATAAATCAAACATAACATGTTTGCCATGATAACATGCATTACTGTTTTCGAATATGCCATGAACTGGTCCTAAGGTAAGGTTAGAAAAATTACTAAATTTTATGGTGTATGATTCAATATATCTACTTAATGTAGGTTTAGTAAAGTGGGTCTCTGATCAGTACACGAGAGGATTAGTACTGATCACCCACCAGATTACTTGCATGTTCAGGGTATGATCTGCTTGCAGCGGAGCTTCGTGTGAATGCGCTGAGTTATAGAATGTCGTAGCATATTGAGGCATGCGACCGCATTGACGCTCGAACTTGCAACATGATTGATGCGGCCGAGATATAGAAGACATGATGTATGTGATGGTAAAATATTTTGCGGGCAAAAGAAAACTTGAGTATTGTAAGCTAATCTAAGGAAAATTCAGCTGGGCTATTGAAAGCCTTTGTAACCCCAGTTCAATTATCAATAAAGATAATTGTTTCGTATACTCTGTTTCTTCTGTTGCTAATATCAAATCAAAGATAACCATTTGAGAACTTGTCATCTCGTCTTGTATGAGTGCAACACCAGACTCGTACGTCATCACGTTCCAGCGAGGATGAATGATTCGAATAAATCGATGCGAGGACGAGCAATTTTTCGGATCGGGGCATAAAAATAGAGCTGTAGATAATTGTTGCATGCACACAATAATAAACAGACTTGCCAATTTCGTAAGTTTTATTTTGTCAACCGTGCATTTTATAATTCATTTCATACAATTTATTTGAATAAATATATCGACAAACCTGTCACGAACCGCACCCGCTTCTCGGACGCGAGCTCGTGAGAAAGCCAGCTATGCATCAAGCGGACTCCAGCACGACTCGAATACGTAAACGCTGTCACGGCTAGGGTAAGTTGCCAAATCATGGCAAACAAATCTATATCTCAATCCACAATAAGAATAATAAACATGAAGGAACACTATAGGTCGTAGTCTGCAGCCCACTAGCATATATGTCCGATAAGACTCTAAAGGAAATAACAAGAGTATAAAACTGAATCAAGAAACAGAATATCTCATGATAAGGTATGAAAGCACAAGCGGATAATAAATACAATAACGATACTTGAATTCCGCAAACGTATCATCACATCTGTTATCCAGAACCACTAGCTAACTCCATGCAATCGCTAAACCTGAAGAGATCATCAGGTCCTCAGGGGACATAGCAAGATACATAAAAATAGGTCTATCTAGCAGTTTATCATGCAATAAAAAAAATACTGGAAATAAACGAAAAAAGTCCAATCAACACAAAAATATGACTATACACGACTGGAAGAACCGCTACGCATAAACGAACTGCTGGAGGAGAATAAGAGAACACGATGATACGATGTCAACGGATAATCAATCGAATACTCAAACTCTCGCCCCTAGTGTGGACTCGCAGGTTTGAACAGCTACTAACCCTCGCCCCTAGTGTGGACTCGCAGGTTTGAACAACTACTAACCCTCGTCCCTAGTGTGGACTCGCAAGCTAGCATCAAGGATCACCCTCGCCCCTAGTGTGGACTCGCAGGTACGGAATAGATAACTACTAACCCTCGTCCCTAATGTGGACTCGCAGGTTAGCTTCAACAACTACTAACCCTCACCCTTAATGTGGACTAGCAGGTTAGCTTCAAATAACTACTAACCCTCGCCCCTAATGTGGACTCACAAGTTAGCTTCAAATAACTACTAACCTTCGCCCCTAATGTGGACTCGTAGGTTAGCTTCAGGGTTCAAGATACAGATAACTACTAATAGTGTGGACTCGCAGGTTAGCTTCAAGAATTCAAGGTACAGCAGTTCTGTTATGACTTGATCATCCTATGACACGATGCGACTCAGTCCAAGTACAGGTGATGACACGATACGACCCAATCAAGATACACGAGAGAACCAATCCAATATGAATTACAAAATTAACTATAAACAAGGACTATACATATACTAGCATGCACGATATACAAATCACATGTCAATAATCAACTAGTAAAACTATATAATAATAGACATATGTATGTAAATAAACTATAGAGGGAGGCAAGGTATCTTGCCTGGAGGTTGCACGCAGATCCAACAAAATATAGTCAACTACCAAGCCATGAAGTCCAAGTCATCACAACTGTCTCCGAAAGCTGAAACAGACGTTCCCAACATTCTCAGAATAGTCAAATTAGCCAGGATTGCCTGTCCTTAAGTCTAATTCAGGACACATGAGCAAAACGATAATTTCGGGCCAAAATGGTATCCGCCGTTAGACCCGCTTTGCACCAAAAAAATGTGCCAAGGTCAATGGTCTCTAAAGTCATCAAACTATATGTCTACGAATTCGTTTTCATGATACAAATCCAATGGTATATTCAATTTTGGATTCTGGTGGGCCGTACACGAAATTGCCCGTTTAATCGGACCGTGGGGCCCGCAAAACGGTGATTCGATCAACTGTCTCAAAATCGGACCAAACTTAGCATACAGGACCAGAAAAATGATACGGTCCTGATGGTGCAAGTTTCGTCTAGATTTGACAAACGAGCACAAAGTAATTAGAGTTTGTGCAAAGTGGTCGATACAGTGAATTTCGACAGATACGCATCAAATTCATCGCGCACACGCGACCAATTTGAATTCTGTCAAAGTCCACACATCCGTAATATATGTACGCACCTTTCGATGCTACGATGCACAACCACGTCGTCCAGATTGGCGGGACACACGTCGTACAAAGGGTTTATTGAAATTTGCTATTTTAAAAATGGGTTTTTTCCCAATTTTCATAATTAATTATCTTACTGTTTAAACATCTATATATGAAAGTAAAAATGGGGTTTCAATCTCGTATAGGTTATCATTAAACCTATTCAAGCACAATTTTATAAAAGTCGAACGATTGGCGAGGAATCGCCTTCCAACCTGGGTGTTGGTACTGCTCGATCCCCTCTTTATGAACAGGTTTTCGATCGGTTTTGACATCGATTCATCACGGGGTTTGATAACGATTTAACAATCTAATTTAAGGAATTCATACTTAGTTATGTTGATGATGTACCTGCGAAGACGATGCGCGAAACGTCGCAACGAGGCGACGGGAATTGCGCCACGAAGTTAGGGGTTCGGGCTGCCAACGCTGCTGCTGCTCTTTCCCAGGCTGCGTGTGCGCCTCCGGCGGCTTTGGCCGACGTGCGATGGTTGTGCTGACGGTGGTTGTCCGCCCAGGTGGCTGGGTATGGGGCGCGGCTAGGGTTTAGGTGAATCTCTCTCACTCTCTCTCGTATATATACATTAGGTGTGCGCGTGTTTTATATAGGAAGCTCGGGTATGCTGGAGTTTCGGCCGAGTGGGCTTGCTCTGTGGGGGCTTTAGCACTCGTCTGTGTTGGAAAAAGATTAGGCCGGGCCAGGCTGGCCTGGGCTTGGGCTGGCCTGGCTTCTGCCTTCTATTGACTTATATTTCTAACTACATATATTGTAACGCCCCAGTCCCAAAATACGTAGGACTAGGAACGGAGACATACCAGCTGTATTCATACGAAGTATACTCCAATATATGGAAGCCTCGTATAAATACATAAGCTGTAAAATGCAGTAGAACCATAACTAATCTCATCCACAAAATAAAGGAATAAAAGATATCATATAAAGATAATGATTTGTCTTGATACAATATGTTGGGCGGAGACAAATCCACTACCAACAAGTAAAGGAAAAATACATGAGTAAAGAAATGAATTTGGCGAGCGAAGCGAAGACGATCCAAGCACAATCATCCTCGAAGAAATGGAGATGGTCGCGGCTAGAGCTAAAGCACCTGTGAAAGGCAATAGCACACACCTGGGGAGATAACCAGGTCCTCAGAGGGACGTAACAAGACACATAATATCATGCCATATAAACTGAATAAATATTGCTCAAATAAATAAGTCAATTGAATTTATAACATGGTCCAATACACACCTATTGAACGAGTGTACCATCCTCCCAACCAAACAAGGACAGGAGATGGTAAACTAATTTACGGTGACGTATCTTTCCATGCTAAGAATCCAATATGGTATCCGGACCCCAACAAGGTTCAATACCTTCTCATCGAAGTAGTAAGTCACACCTACAACCAAACAAGGACAAGATATGACGAACTATTCCGCGACAAGTTATTGTTCCAAGCCACGGTCAGATACAAGTACCCAAACCAAAAGCACTCGTACCTAACGGATAGGGTAGCCTACCGTTCTAAGTGAAATGTAGTTAAGAACAATCCTTCCTACGCATGGGCCCTGGCTGAATAGGATCGGCATAGTTTCCCCTTGTGCACCAGAGGCCCCATCAGTAAGAGCATGACGTTCCGCAGAATCGTCAGTGGCCGTCAGAAATCATGGGTCATCAACCCCGTATCTCCAGCGGAGAGTCCGGGTCACAAGGGAAAGTGCATCGAAGCCCATACGCTAAGAAATTGTCCTCCCCGCCCAATGCCTACTCTGTTGTATCCACAACAGTAAACCTCTATAACCGCTAAGTCAAACTAAGCATGCAACCTCTATTAGCGGTTATTCCTATCGCACGACTTGTACGTACTGGTGGCCAGCCAATCACGCACTTTCGTGTCCTACATGCGACACAAAACTTCGTGGTACAACGTGTCAAGGCCAATGAATGCAACCCACATGGTGGTCCTTTAAATCTATGTTTAATGTGAGAAAAATAATACATAGCAGGAAATATAAATGAACAGTAAGTTCTAACCGGTTATGCCATGTATCACAGTTTATTTTGTATAAAGAAAATAAATAATGCATGAAATATGAGCTAAAATAAATAAACAGCAAATGACAAGGTGTCTTGCCTGGTAGGACGCCTGGTGTACTATAATGATCAATGTGGCACGAACAGCGACTTTGGTGCAACAACTATGCATGGTGACCTCTGATGGTGGCACGATAGTTCCATCGGGTCCATGACGGTCAAATTAGTTAGGGATGATATAAGGAAGTCTAAGATTGGCGAAGGAATAGGAGTCGTGGGCAGAAGCATAATCGAAGTAATGAATCATTAATATATATATACAATTTTTGGAAAACTATTTATAATCATTGAAAACTATATTTTATTAGTGAAAAAATTATACTTGAAAATAGTTTATAATAGTTTTGAACCTCATCAAAATATATGTACGAAAATACGGAGAATCATTTTTTATGGTTGCAATCATAACTTACTTATACATTTATTTGTTAAAAATAAATTTAGACTATAACTAAATTTTGCAAGATAGCGAATTTATAATTCAAAGAGCTATAGATAAATTAACTGGAAATAATATTTTTCACAATTATATTCCTATACTTATTTTAAAAAATTACCAAAAATTACTACTAATATTAATTATGACAAAATATT